>ML368624.1:0-34005 GCA_005239525.1 Nicotiana knightiana | reverse complement strand
TATCTGAACATGCCATAGACTGAGCTTACATTCAGTCCACAGTTCTATAGATGTCCTAGGTACGAACTTTGAAGGAACTAATTCAGAATGTAATTTGCAGTTTCCGAGAAATATTCCAAAAACGAATAAGGAAAATCTGAATAACACATCATTAATCTATCCATGTTCAAAAAAGTTTATTTTTTCTTTCTACTACACCACTCTATTATAGAGTTTACGGTGTAGTCAATTGAGATGTAATCCCTTATTCTAATAAGTAACAAAAGAACTCTTTAGAGAGGTGCTCGTGTGATGACCCAAAAGGTCATCTTGTGTAATTTAGCAAAAAACTGTGTTCCGAGGTCCCGAGAGCCTCCGTTAATCCCACCTCGATGTGCGTGCACATCCCGAGCACGTAGCCGGGAAGTCTATATGTGGAAATGTGTTGAACAATTGAATTTATGGTAATTAATGGAATAAAGTTGACTTTGGACAACATTTTTGGTAAACAGACCCGGACCCGTGATTTGACAGTCCCGGAGGGTCTGTAGGAAAATATGGGACCTGGGCGTATGCCCGGAATCGAATTCCGAGGTCCCAAGCCCGAGAAATGAATTTTTTAAAGAAAATTGTTTTCTGAAAATTAGAAAGACTTTTGAAAATGAACTTTGATGTGAAATCTGTGTTACCGAACCCGTATTATGGTTCCGGAGCCCGGAACAGGTTCAATATGTGTTATGTGAGTTATCTGTAAAATTTGGAAAGAAACAGACTTGGTTGGACGTGTTTCGGATCAAAATTGGAGGATTTAGAAGTTTATGAAGTTTGAGAAAATTCTATGGATTTTTGAGTTTAATTCATTGTTTTTGATGTTTTTTTAGTGGTTTGATTACTCGAATAAGTTCTTAGGAGGATTTTGAAGTCGTGTGTATATTTGGTTTTGATCCCCGAGGGCTCGGGTGACTTCCGAGTAGGTGTCGGGGTGCAAAAGAGTTGGAAAATCTGGTGTTTTAGGTTGTATCTGGTGTCCAGTCATTTCTTCTCCGCGATCGCGGTGTGTTGCATGCGATCGCGATGTGCATTTTGGGAAGGGGGTCAATTTGCTCTGCGCGATTGCAAAGAGCCGAGTGCGAACGTGGAGCCTTAGGGTTTAGCTCTACGCGATCACACCCCTATGTCCGCAATCGCGTAAGTCTCTTGTGGGGTTGAGGGCTGGGCAGCAATTTGTTCTATGCGAACGCGATCTTTCGTTCACGATCGCGTGGGTCCATGTTCTGGTTCTCTGCGATCGCAATCCCTTATTCACGATCGCGTAAGTCTGAAACCAGTACTCTCCACGATCGCAACTCCCTTTCCGTGATCGCGTAGAGAAAATTCATCCAGTGATTTTTAAGGTTCAAAAACAGAATAGTTACGGGATTAAACCCTTTTTTTTTTCAAACTTCTTCTTCTCCACTCTTCTTGGGCGATTCGTGGGAGACCTTTCCTCCATAACTTCATAGGTAAGTATTCTTAACTCTGTTTTCTTTCATATTCATCCACTATTATCAGATTCTAGGCCTAAAAGCATGGGTTAAAAGGTAGAAATTGGGGGTTTTGGGTAGAGTTAGGGCTTTTGAAATTTTGGGGAGTTCAACCTCGTTTAGGGGTCGGATTTTAAAACAAATTGTATATTCGGGTTCGTGGGGGAATGGGTGATCGGGTTTTGGTCTGAACCTCGAGTTTGGACCAAGCGGGCCCGGGGTCAAATTTTGGTATTTTTGGAAGAATGATGGGAAATGCATATTTAGGCTTTGGGATTGAATTGTTGAGTCATTATTGATATTGTTGAGTCGATTATGTCTAGATACTATCATTTCGGAGTTGGATTCGAGAGGGAAAGCAGTGCTAGAGGCTTGATTTGGATTCTTGGAATCGAGGTAAGTGTTTGGCCTAACCCTAGCTTGAGGGAATAGGTGTTGAGTCATATGTGCTACGTGTTATTATCATGTTCAATGTATAGGTGAGGTGACGAGTACCTATACCTTGTTGTCAAGCATGCCCGTGAGTCATATCTTATGGTATATGTGTTTTTCTTCGATATCCACTATATTATGAAGTAGCTTCTATTTTGGAGATTATTCAATTGTTGGAAATACTGGGTTGTGGACACTGTTGATTTGTTGTTTGGTTGAGGATTATTTTGGTTATGTTGTACGTTCAGTGAGATTGGTTATAGCTGAGTCCCTTGCCGAGACGGTGATATTTCTGTTATTGTTCCCTTGCCGGGATGGTGATATTTCTATTATTGTTCCCTTGCCAGGATGTTGTAAATTATGGTTTGTATTGTGGTTCTTCCTTGCCAAATTGTTGTTCTGGTTATTGTTGGGTGAGGAAGAGTATAAAGCACGAAGGGTGATGTCGTGCCATGATTTATATTTAAAAGCATGAAGGTCAATGTCGTGCCGATATTGTGATTTTGAAAGCACGAGGGTGATGTCGTGCCATGATATGAGAGATAATGCACGAAGGATAATGTCGTGCCATGATATTGTGAGGTAAAAGCACGAAGGGTGATGTCGTGCACTTGTTTTGGTGAGAATGAGAGTAAAAGCACGAAGGGTGATGCCGTGCACTTGTTTTCGTGAGAAAAGAGAGTAAAGCACGAAGGGTGATGCCCTGCACTTGTTTGGCGAGAATGAGAGTAAAGCACGAAGGGTGATACCGTGCACTTGTTTGTTCTCTGTTTTTATTCTGATACTAGACGGTTGCCATGTTCTGTTACTCAATAAGTGTTTTTCCCCTTTGTACCCTGGCATGTTCTTCCCGTATTTGTACTTAACTGTTTACTTCCTTCCGTTATTTCTATTATATATTATTGAATTGCACAGGTGTTTATTATTTGTCGTGTCCTAGCCTCGTCACTACTTCGCCGAGGTTAGGCTCAGCACTTACTCAGTACATGGGGTCGGTTGTACTGATGCTACACCTGCACTTCTTTATGTTGTGCATATTACGGTACCGGACCCGGTGGACAGTGATCGAGGGAGTGTCCTTCAGTCCACAGGCGACACTGAGGTAGTCCTGCAGGCGTCCGCAGGCCTTGGCGTCACCTCCTCTCTCATTCCTTTTTATTTCTGTCTTCTCTTGTACTTCCGAGACAGTTGTATTGTTTTTGTTCAGACTTTGTTTTTAGCAAAAATCTTAGACTGTTCGTGAATTTGTGACACCGGTCTTGGGGTATGTTTAAGGAAATTTTTGTAGAATTATTATTTAAGATGTTGAATTTCTTACCTTCCGCTTTCTCATATCTATTTGTTCTTACATATCACTTTTAAATATGCTAAACATCAAAGGAATAATTCGGAATAACTAGTAATGTTGGCTTGTCTAGCGAGTTCAACGTCAGACACCATCAAGGCCTGAAGGTGGATTTCGGGTCGTGACAGCTCGCCACTATAATCAAATTGCAGTAACTTAATATATTTCCTTGGTACTTCTCCGTTCCAAGTCTTAAAACCCTTGAATTACTCAAATCATTAAGACTTACGGTGCATCAAATAAATATATTAATATCTCTTACGAGTATGTTCATTTAACCATATAAATCAGAAGGGATTCATTTCAGCTTATCACTAGCTTTATTTCCTTTTGAAGGGAAATATCCTTTAGTCAAATTTCCTTCCAAACAGGATCTACAAGTTGGTAGTGTCTCTACTTTCAATGAACTTTTTAGGTCCATCCTTGACCAACTTGATATCCTACCCAGATTAATATGACGTAGACAAAGGTGCGCAGATAAGTTTTGCTCAATTATGAAGAACATGTTCTCTTATGAGATAGACTAATATTGTTTTGTTCAGGAGAGATATTAATATACAATAATAAGGTCATGCATTTATGTGCCGCAAGAGATAAAATGTTTATCAAGCTCAATAACTCAAGAGTTATTCGAAACTTAAATAAAATATCCATCTCTTATTTTACCCAGAAATCAAAATTAAATTCCTTCTAACAAAAGGTACAAATATTGCATCCTTTAAATTAATGTCTTTCCACTTCCAAAAGAAAATTTTAACAATTAATTCGACAAATTGCATAAAGTCATAGTGGAGTTGAGATAAAACATTAACTAGATCATAATAAGTCAAAACACTGAATGATAAAATTCAGACTGCATTCAATATTTATATACATACATGCATCTCGAATAATAAATTTCGATGGGAAAAGAATCATTCATGCAAAGCATATTATATAATGCAAGAATTATACAATCCAGAAAGAAACAGAACCAGCTCAGATGGAGAGCTTACTATTATTTTCAGACAATTGTATATAACCATTTAATACTAAAATCTTAAACACACTACACATATATGTATTCATGCATCTTGAATAGAAAATTTCAATGGGAAAAGAACTACTCATGCAACATACATATGTAATGCCAGATTGTTCACTCAAATAAGTTAAAACAGACTCAACTCAGATAGAGAGTATACTGTTAATTTAAGTCAAGTGAACATCATTTTTAATAGCTCTAGTTCCATTGATCCAACATGTATACTCAGATGGAGAGTAAGTACATGATATCAATTACTAGTATTTCACCTAGTGAGCTTACAATAAATTTATCCGATATGGAGGAAGACCTAAAATCAACGCATAAATTTATTACTGACTTGAAATTAATTGTGGAAGACCATAGAAATATATTTCTACCACCACATAATCATTATCGTATTTTAGTTACAAAATTGATTCAACCCTTTAACTCACATAGAAAGTTAATTCAAGTTATCAATAACTAGTAACTATATCCAGTGGATTCATAATAAATTTATCCAATATGGAGGAAGACCTAACATCAACGTGTAAATTTATTATCTCACTATAAATAAAAAATGGTGATCATAGGGGTTAACTCCTATCACTACTTTATCACAACCACGAATTCTTTTCTGAGGATTAAGTTCCATAACTAAAAAATGCTCAAAACGCCATTTAAACAATCTTAAAATGCTAGAATTAACGTTTTTCACTGCTTTGCAGTGAGTATTGTTCACTGGGATGTTTCTAGTAAACCTACCAAATTTCAGATCAATCGGAGATCGTTAACATCACAATCTCCAAAAATTCCAACCAAATTTGGAAAATTACCATTTTATGCATTTTTTAAGAATTTAAAATATGACCTACATTTTTATCATATACTAATTCATGTCAAATCAACATGTGTTATCATGTTCCAGATTAGACATAAATAAATGATAGAAAGAATGACTTTTCGTATGTAAATCACATTTCAATCCATCAAAACTTCCAAAAAACTCATCTAAACGATCCCGAATCATCGAAATATGATATGATTCACTGCATAGCAGTAAGTTCTTCTTAACTGATCGTTTCCAGTGATCCTACCGAATTTCAGGTCATTCGGAGATCGTGATAATTCACGATCGCCAAAAACTAGACCAAATTCAAATAAATTATTTTTGGCATATTTAGGATTAAACTCATGTGATTTGCATTCTTGCTATATATCATATCAAGTTAAATCATCATATTTCAGATTTNGTTCTTCTTAACTGATCGTTTCCAATGATCCTACCGAATTTCAGGTCATTCGGAGATCGTGATAATTCACGATCGCCAAAAACTAGACCAAATTCAAATAAATTATTTTTGGCATATTTAGGATTAAACTCATGTGATTTGCATTCTTGCTATATATCATATCAAGTTAAATCATCATATTTCAGATTTAACACAAATATAGCTGACATATAAAGAATAACTTTTCATATTTATAACAAATTCAATTTAATAAACTTCTTGAAAACCCATTTAAACGACCTCAAAATGCCGAAAAACAACATGATTCACTGCAAAGCAGTGAGTTTTCTTACTAGATCGTTTTCGATGAACCTACCAAGTTTCAGGTCAATTGGAGTTCGTCAAATTCATGACCACCAGCCTGTATCCAACTCGTAGAATAACGGTTTTAAACAGTTTCATGAATTAAAATAAATATGATATTGATTTCATTCTCCTTGTAATTATACTATGAGCTCAAGGCATATATTATGTTCTTTTTATTTCTAGGATACATAATATCTCCTTTTACATAAATTATCCTTTTATTAAATACACAAGAACCTAAGATATTATATTTTCTCCCATTCGGCGAAAAACTTAATATCTCTTCTCATGGGTGGAGTTGGTCTCACTAGTACCCAAAGATAAAACTCTTTTTCTAGTTAAGAACCTCCACCACTAATGTAGATTTATCAAGGATAATTTTCACATGGTACATTAAGCACATTTTAATGACTCAAATAAATAGACCATTTTGTGGATCCTACTTATTAATCATAATGCTCAATCCATGAATAGACACAATTTTACATGTACAAATTTATTAAGAATTTTCATGAGTTCAAATAAACAAACTACTTTAGTGGTAACTATTTATTACTTNCAAGAACCTAAGATATTATATTTTCTCCCATTCGGCGAAAAACTTAATATCTCTTCTCATGGGTAGAGTTGGTCTCACTAGTACCCCAAAGATAAAATTCTTTTTCTAGTTAAGAACCTCCACCACTAATGTAGATTTATCAAGGACAATTTTCACATGGTACATTAGACACATTTTAATAACTCAAATAATAGACCATTTTGTGGATCCTACTTATTAATCATAATGCTCAATCCATGAATAGACACAATTTTACATGTACAAATTTATTAAGAATTTTCATGAGTTCAAATAAACAAACCACTTTAGTGGTAACTATTTATTACTCTTAAAATTCTCAATTTACAAGTGAAATTACATATAGCTCATAAAATTATTTTATGGCAGAATATGGACCATAACATAAGAGTTATATCAATAATGTGAAACTCATACGAAATTCCGTCATATTTCACTTAATTACAACCTCCAACCAGAGAACAAAAATCTTCATCGAAAATCCAAAACTAGTAATCATATAGGGCATGAAACATAAACTAAAATTTGAGAAATTTTCTTTATGCACAAATATGCCAAACGCTACAATCATTAGTCATCCAGGATATCAAATAGAGGATTTCACTTTCTTACAAAATAATTATATCATCATGCAATATCAATTATACCTTGTAAGACCTAGTCAATAGAATCCTACACCTCTATTATTGAATTTAATACAATAACAATACGTCTATTTGCTAATAGCCAATGTGTAAACCTATTATATTACCAGTATTTAATCATGGGGACCATGGGGAGTCACCCCCACCACCATTGAATTAAAAATGAATTAAAATTATTAAGAAATAATTTCCAAAAAATAGAAAAACGCCCAAAACATGGTCCAAACGACCTCAAAACACCGAAAAATACCAAGTTTCACTGCTAAGAAGTGAATTTTTCTCATCACGTCGTTTCCGATGGACCCAGCAAATTTCAGCTCAATCGGAGTCCGTAAAGTTCGCTGACCTCCGAAAATACCGGTTATTCGGTCAAAAACAAGTTTTGCGTTTTTCTAGAGTTTACCCCAAAAAATTTAGATAATCTCAATCAAATATCAATAAGAAAACAGATATCTCATGATTACAAGTGTACCCCAAAATTTTTGCACAGTTAATTCACAAAACAGCAGTGCAGTTTTTCAGAAAACCACATATACATGTAATTCAAAAACACACATAAACACGTTATTCTTGTTTCATGAAAAACANGATGTGAGTGGGCTCTGATACCAATTGATGGATTATTATACGCAGCGGAAGCAATCCCAGTATCAAAATCACATGTAATCTAGACAACTAACATAAACGGGGTTTCACGGGTTACCTCTTGAAGCGTGAACATATCTGTTTTTCGCGTGAGTCTTCAATTACATAACTTCTCAATGGAATCTCCACCACCCGCACAATTGTGATCCTCGAACGTTCCACGATCTTCTACTGTGTTACCCAAATAATACCCGGAAATAGCAATTTCGTGTGGGCGAAATTTCTAGGAAAATATGCTGAAATTTTCGGCCACCATGGCTAAAAATTTCGGCCATCTATCTCTTATTTTTCTAGGTGGAAAACCTTATGTATTTATAGCACAAGTTTTAAGGGTTAGAACCCTTTTCCAAAATCTGTTGGGTTTTCTTTTCCACCAGAAAAAAGATTCCTTTATTTCCTATTATTTAAGTATAGTAGGGACCACAGAATTTAATTAACAAGGCTTCAATTATGGAATTAATTTCTAATTTTCGAAATTAATATCTACCATAATTAATTACGAATTATTCCACTAAAAATTAATAATTGCACTCCTTATTCAATTTTAAAATTCATCCATTAAATCTTATTTAACTCCTTATGTTAAGATTTAGATATTAATTAATTAAATTAAATTACTGACAATTTAATTTATTGATTATTTCCTTTAGACTTTCGCTAACTTATTTTATGTGTCGGATACAAAATCTACTGGTCGGGTTTACACATGAAAACTTATAAGCTTTCATAAAGGTGTATCATCAATCTCTAAACCGAGACATGGATTCCATCAACTAACTATTACTTCGCCAATGTACAGTATTATTATCCAATTTACCAGGCATATTGACCCGCGAAAGAATCTCGCCTTTTAATAAATCAAAACAATAATAATATACACAACTAATAATAATTACATCAAAATTAAGAGTATAAGTACATTCAATGGCTAGAGAATTTATTTTATTAAGTCAGTATAAAATACTTATCTCTACTTGGTCCGTTCAATACATACAAAATGTACTAGCACAAGAAGTTAGAATTAAATCATTCCCATAATCAAAGATAAAGTATATTTAATCCTTTGCTACAATCATCCATGATGGTTTGTCCAATTCCATCTTTAGATTGTGAACTCAAACTTTATACTTATAAGAACCGATGATTTAATCTTTCGTGTATAAGCTAAACTCTATACACTAAATCATCTACTATATAAGTAAAGGACACAAACGAATATATGATCTATTTAAAACTTTATTAAAATTGAATAAACAATTATTCCATAATAAATACGATATCCAAACCAAACTCATGGTTAATAGTATATATCCCAACAAACATCCAAATACTTATAAGTCAAGTGCTTATAAGTTAAAACCTGCGATAAATCATAAGTTGATCATCCTCTAACTTATGAATTTTTGTCACGACCCGAAATCCCACCTTCAAGCCGTGATGGCGTCTAACATTGAACTCGCTAGACAAGCCAACGTTACTAGTTATTCCGATTTATTCCTTTGTTGTTTAGCATTTTTAAAAGTGACATATAAGAACAAATAGATATGAGAAAACGGAAGGAAAGAAATTCAACATCTTAAATAAATAATTCGTACAAAAATTTCCTTAAACATACCCCCAAGACTGGTGTCACAATTTCACGAACAGTCTAAGATTTTTTTTGCTAAAAACAAAGTCTGAACAAAACAATACAACTGTCTCGGGAGTACAAGAGAAGACTGAAATAATAAGGAATGAGATAGGAGGTGACGCCAAGGCCTGCGGATNTACAACCGACCCCATGTACTGAGTAAGTGCCGAGCCTAACCTCGGCGAAGTAGTGACGAGGCTAGGACACGACAAATAATAAACACCTGTGCAATTCAATAATATATAATATAAATAACGGCAGGAAGTAAAAAGTTAAGTATAAATACGGAAAGAACATGCCAGGGTACAAAGGGGAAAAACACTTATTGAGTAACAGAACATGGCAACCGTCTAGTATCCGAATAACAACAGAGAACAAACAAGTGCACGGCATCACCCTTCGTGCTTTACTCTCATTCTCGCCAAAACAAGTGCACGGCATCACCCTTCATGCTTTACTCTCATTCTCACCAAAACAAGTGCACGGCATTGCCCTTCGTGCTTTACTCTCATTCTCGTCAAAACAAGTGCACGGCATCACCCTTCGTGCTTTACTCTCATTCTCACCAAAACAAGTGCACGGCATCACCCTTCGTGTTTTTACCTCACAATATCATGGCACGGCATTCCTTCGTGCATTATCTCTCATATCATGGCACGACATCACCCTTCGTGCTTTTAAAATCACAATATCGGCACGGAATTAACCTTCGTGCTTTTAAATATAAATCATGGCACGGCATCACCCTTCGTGCTTTACACTCTTCCTCACCCAACAATAACCAGAACAACAATTTGGCAAGGAAGAACCACAATACAAACCATAATTTACAACATCCCGACAAGGGAACAATAACAGAAATATCACCGTCCCGGTAAGGGACCCAGCTATAACTAATCTCACTGAACGTACAACATAACCAAAATAATCCTTAACCGAACAACTAATCAACAGTGTTCACAACCCAGTGTTTCCAACAATTGAATAATCTCCAAAATAGAAGCTACTTCATAATACAATGTATATCGAAGAAAAACATATATACCATAAGATATGACTCGCGGGCATGCTTGACAACAAGGTATAGGTAATCGTCACCTCACCTATACACTAAACATGATAATAACACGTAGCACATGTGACTCAACACCTATTCCCACAAGCTAGAGTTAGGCCAAACACTTACCTCGATTCCAAGAATCCAAATAAAACTTCTAGCACTGCTTTCCCTCTCAAATCCAACTCCGAAACGATAGTATCTAGACATAATTGACCCAACAATGACTCAATAATCCAATCCCAAAGCCTAAATATGCATTTCTCATCATTCTTCCAAAAATACCAAAATTCGACCCCGGGCCTGCTTGGTCCAAACTCGAGGTTCGGACCAACCCATTCCCCCACGAACCCGAATATACAATTTAATTTTGAAATCCGACCCCAAAATGAAGTTGAATTCCCAAATTTTTCAAAAGCCCTAACTCTACCCAAAACCCCCTATTTATACCTTTGAATCCATGATTTTAGGCCTAGATTCTAATAATAGTTGATGAAAATGAAAGAAAACGGAGTTAAGAACACTTACCTATGAAGTTATGGAGGAAGAGTAGCTTGGAACTCGGCTATGGGGCTTGGAGAAGAAGGAGAGGGTGAAAATATGAAAAATTCCGAAATAGCATTCTGTTTTTAAGGCCTTAAAATCACTGGGCGAATTTACTCTACGCCATCGCGGAAAGGGAGTTGCGATTGCATAGGGCCTGAGTCACGTGCACTGCGATCGCGGAAAGCGTGTTGCGATCGTGTGAGGTCCCTAGGCTTGGCTATGCGATCGCGGACGGGAAGGTGCGATCACAGAAGGAAAATACCCAGCCCCCTCCCCAGCTCTCCTATACTCTATGCGATCGCGAACAGCTCTATGCGATCGGATAGAGGAAACTGACTTCCCCCCTCACTTAAAGCTATGCGATCGCAGCTAACCCTACGCGATCGCATAGAGCAAAAGCCTCAGACACCAACAACAGCCTATTTACACCAGATTTTTCCTAAGTTTAGCACCCCGACACCTACCCGAAACTCACCCGAGCCCTCGGGGCTCAAAATCAAATCTACACACGACCTCAAAATCATCCTACGAACTTATTCGAGTAATTAAACCCCTAAAATAACATCAAAAACAATGAATTAAACTCAAAAATCCATAAAATTTTCTCAAACTTCATAAACTTCTAAATTCTCCAATTTTGATATGAAACACGTCAAACCAAGTCCGTTTCTTTCCAAATTTTACAGATAACTCACATAACACATATTGAACCTGTTCCGGGCTCCGGAACCAATATACGGGCTCGGTAACATAGATTTCATATCAAAGTTCATTTTCAAAAGTCTTTCTTATTTTCAGAAAAAAAATTTCTTTAAAAATTAATTTCTCGGGCTTGGGACCTCGGAAACCGATTCCGGGCATACGCTCAGGTCCCACATTTTCCTACGGACCGTTCGGGATCGTCAAATCACGGGTCCGGGTCCGGGTCCGTTTACCAAAAAACGTTGACCAAAGTCAACTTTATTCCATTAATTATCATAAATTCAATTGTTCAACACATTTCCACATATAGACTTCCCGGCTACGCGCTCGGACTGTGCATGCACATCGCGGTGAGATTAACGGAGGCTTTCGGGATCTCGGAACATAATTTTTACTAAATTAACACATGATGACCTTTTGGGTCATCACAATTTTTGCCTTATAAGCATTTTAAATTCAATTAAGGCTTTTTACAATCAGCTAAACGGGGTCCATAATTTTTGTCTTACAATAATTACTTATTTGGGAGATAGTCAAATAGGTTTTATTTTATTGCTGGTAGTACATAGTAGGAATTACACCTTCGTAAAATGGGCTTGCCATATGTGTGAATTAAGGGAGGAATCAATAGAGACAACGACTTTATGCTACGACGACCGAACTTGAAGAAAGTTGAGAAGATCAAAACCAGTTGGTGTGACAAAGAAAAACCAAAAATGAATCCTCAAATCTGGCACAAAGTTGCTGCTATTTCTGGTAAAACAACTTCTTTTTCGATACTCCATCATGTCAATTTCTTATGTTTTGCGTTTGTTATAGCTCCTATCTTGAAAAATCTTTTTTTGGGTTTAAAGATTTCTTTTACTTAGAAAATTGTAAGCTGTGGAAAACAGGTGTAGCTGCTCTTGGGTTAGGAACTTATGGAGCTCATGTCTTCAAGCCCAAAAATCCCACTTACAAAGAGGTTCTTGTTTTCTTTTTACTCTTTTTTCCCAATTTTTTTGGATGAAAATTCTTTTTTCCATCATTTAGTGTAGGGTAACAGCTTGTTTGGATGGCTGTTACCTATTGTATTGTATCGTATTGTTACTTTAAATGCGATGTTTGTTTTGGTTTTTACTTAAATTTTATTATGTCGTATCGTCAAATTTGTGGTTACTTAACGGCGAAATGTGCCACTTTATGTAACGACCGATTTGGTGTGGTTGCATCGTATCGTCTCATCCTTCATTATTATTAAATAATTTTATTTAATGATTTATCCTACTTTTTTTTATCATCCAAACAAGCTATAAAGAGTAATCAGCAACAAAAAAAAGTTTTAATTTTTGGATTATTTTGTTGCAATTGGTCATTGAAGGTGTGGCATACTGCATCACTGTACCATTTGGTTCACACTGCTGCCCTTGTTTCTGCTCCTATCACTAAACATCCAAACATTGTGAGTTCCCTAACTGCATATTTATCTTTGTGACCTATTTAAAGCCTTCAACTTTGCTGGGTGATGGATATAATCTGGTTTTTTTCCCTCTTCCTTTTTTTGGTTGTAGTTTGGAGGACTGCTAACTGGTGGAATTATCGCTTTCTCTGGAACGTAAGTACTTCTAGTTCAGTGGTTTGATTTCGTCACATTGTCCAACTTCTATAATATGAATGCCAAAAGGATCTTTTTCTAGGTTTTATCTAGGTGAGAGTCTCTGTGAATAAATCTATATGTGGATTTGTAAGATAGCAAGCTCCCGCTATGCGCGGGGTCCGGAGAAGGGCCAGACCACAAGGGTCTACTGTATGCAGCCTAACCCTGCATTTCTGCAAGAGACTGTTTCTACGGCTCGAATCCGTGATCACATGACAACAACTTTACTAGTTACGCCAAGGCTCCCCTGAATTTATAAGATGATTGACACTAAATAGAGTGGAAGTCTAGTTAAATAAATTCACCCTGAAATTTGCAGTATTATGCAAATTGAAGTACTCTCGCCTAACCAAATGAAGGGTGGTTTGGCATATGACAGTCAAATTGTACAATCTCTGGTTAAATTCGGACAAAGTATGGAGTTTTAAGAAAAAAATTCAAAACTATATAGTAAAAAATATAATAGATCATAGTTTTAATAATTTTAAAGTATTCTGAAAATGTTTAAGCAAATCTTGGTCAAAGGAAAGCTTATATGACTCTCTAAATGGTAACAATAATGTCATAGAAGACGGAATGATAGAGTATAATTATCTTAGTTAGAATCTTCTTATTTAGGATAGAGACCGTATGCCCCTGTATGATACGTGTGAGGTTTAGAGATTTCTTATTTCAAAGAAAATTTGTTTTAAAAGAAAAATTATTTAGTTTCAGAACAAACTCTGCCTGAATAGAGCAGAATGAATACAAAGGATTAATTTTTGCTTTTGGTTCCGGCGAACGAATAGTCATTGAGTCATCCTCCTTCAACACAACACATCCAAAAAGACATCAAATAATTAGTGAACCTTAGTGATAGAGGGAGATATTTCCATAATTAGTTCATTGCTCTTCTATTTTTCTATCTCCCATATGAAAGCAAACACAACTAGTTTGGAATTGAAGGAATAGTTGATTGAATGATTGCTCATAATTGGCATCCTTTGGTGTTTGCTTATAATTAGCAATACTTCGTTTGTAGAAAATGTACATGAAAACATAATGTTCATGGTCTACTGATGGTGCCTGAAAGATAATATCCACCATTTTTATTCGTGACATTTATTTTTTTGGAGTACCTGAATGTTGAACATTCACATTCAACATTCATAACCGTAGTATGGCACGCAGTCTCGCTTTCTGTTGGTAGTAGGTTCTTCTGACTAATCATTGTTTTTTTTCATTGTTGATCACCTTAGTATCTTGTTGTTTTTATTATGCTTTTATATGGCTTTTTGGTATTGTCCCTTCTTGTCTATATTTTCATTAATGTGGGGCTTATGCTTTCTTGAGCCAAGGATATATTGGAAACAGCCTCTTTATCCTCACAAATTAGGAGTAAGGTTTGCGTATACACTACCCTCCCAGACCCCACGGTGTGGCTGGGTATGTTGTTGTTGAATGTTGGAAAAAAAATTGTAGTATGTATTTACTTGTGAATGAGGTATTTGGATCATATGTGATCTTAAACAAACTTTCAACATTTGGTGGTCAATACATCTTCATTTTAGTAACTGAGTGTTTCTTGACAAAACTAAAATGCTGGTTGGTCTGCAGGTGCTATGCAGTTGCACTTCTGGAAGACAGGAAATACTCAACCTTAGCTCCCTTCGGTGGCTTTGCGTTTATTGCTGCTTGGGCAAGTTTATTGTTTTAGGAGAATGAATGTCCAGACTTACCACATCGAACTTGAAGTTCCTAAACTTGATTGATACTGCAGATTTAATGAGCGCTTGGTGAATCAGACTTGCTCGTGACACTTCCCTGTTTCACTTTCGGTCAACAGGAATGAAACTGAGCGGAAATTTTCTGTAAGCATCATTTGACAGTTCTTGAATGTGTAAAAGAGATGTTACATTCAATATACTGTATGCTTCATATAGACTATTCGCTCCTCATGTATGTTGGTATTAAGCACCAAAAATTGATTTGAAATTTCCTAATACGAAGTTAACAATAAATTCAAGCTTTGATGTTGATTTATAATTGTACATGAACCTGAGTTTTATCTGTATAGCAAGTGGAGTCACCCTGGTCAATTAAGCTGAGGTATGACGACGACAACAACAACATACCAGTAATATCCCACACCGTGGGGGCTGGGAAGGGTAGTGTGTACGCAGACCTTAACCCTACCTTGTGAGGATAGAAGAGTTGTTTCCAATTGACCATCGGCTTAGGAAAGCAAAGCCGAGGTATGACAGTTGAGTTCATTTACCTCTTTTTTTTTTTTTTTTTTTTTTTTTAATATGAATTTTAGTTTGTTTACAAGGACAGGCTGAAATTGCATTGTATGAGTAAAGGAAGCACCAAATAATGATAAATTAGTGCATGTCACTATTGCATGACAAGCAGCTGATATCTCAGACTTTCAGTAGCAAAAATGGGTACAACATATTGAATTCCAACTCAAAATCCAGAATATAGTCAGCTGGTTAATGCCAGGGACTATCTTTCTTGGCTTAAATGATGAACCTCAACTTGGCATTAAGAGATTGAAAAGCAATAAGCACTAGGGCATATACTCGTAGTGGCAAGAATTATAACCTATAACCAAACAAAATGTAAAAGTTAGCTGATGTGCTTTTATACCAAGTATAGAATTCGTGAGAAAAAGGCAATTACTAATAAAAGTAAAGTTACCTAATAGCACAGAATAGTATATAAGATGATGCAGATCCATGCTGAGCTTAGCGTAAAGGGTTTCACATGGTCTCTTTTTCTCTTTATACTTTAACATGGTTGGAGACTTGGAGTCTCTTTTTTTTTCGGTTTATTTATTTTTTAATTATACATAGGGAAAACAGTCTCTTGCAAAAATGCAGTGTAAGACTGTACAATAGACCTTTATGGTTCGGCCATTTCCCGAACATCGCATATAGCGGGAGCTTAGTGCATCGGGTTGTACTTTTATACATAGGGGAAGGGGAAACGGGGAAGGGGAATAGAAGGCAGAGAATCAAACTCCTCACCAACAAGGTGAAAGCTAATATAACAAACCAACTGAGCTACTAAGATTTTCCGACTCTTCTACTTTTGGATACGCTTTCATGTGATAGCATGACCTAGACATTCCCTTGGACCAGGATAGGTTTTTCCTTTTACTAAGTCTTTTCACTTTATTCCAGATGTCATTGGTGCATTTGGATATTGAACTAAGAATTCCTCTTAGATAACTGTTTTAAATTTACAGAGGCAAGCCCTTTGGATTGCCTAGTTGGTTTGGAGGGTGGTGATCTGGGATCGAATCCCCCCTCAATATTTTATGGGTTGAGCCTGTCGAACAGGACTTGCCTAGTGCGGTTTACATCTCCTGTGTAGTTTGCCTGCTATTATACCCGAGCTGTGGCAGAGGTTGTAGTGTGGGGTCATATTTTATACGTTTGCAGAAAAGGAATGAAAAGAGAATTAGGACTAAGATACTTACTAGGATCAAGTTGAGTAATCATAGCAGCATTATTGAAGAAACAACTTCCACCTTTCTTCTTATACTTCTGAAAGTAATTATTAAAGGCATAAGAAGCATGGTCTTTCACAGTATTTGGGTAATAGCAAACTTGGTCCTTTTGAATCTTTCTACAATCTGCACCCCCTTTTCCACATGCCCAATCTAATGCCACCTGCAACTCATTGTCTGGTGTTTGTTCATCTGCTATGCACCATTCTTCTAGCTGTCCATACACTATTTGAGAACACCAAAAGAAAAGGCAAAAATAAAATGAGACTATCACAACAACAACAACTACGAGCCAGTAAAATTTTACAGGTGGGGTCTGAGGAGAGTAGGATGTAACTGTACGCAGACCTTACCCCTACCTTGGAGGGATAGAGAGGCTGTTTCCGAAAAACCCTCGGCTCAAGAAGAAGAAAATAAACAAGAAATAATAGATTAGTGACAGCAACAGAAGCCAGAAAAATAAATTTAGTTTCGTAAGAAACAGAAAATAGATGTAAAAGCAATAACAATAACCAGTAATAATGCCATAGAAAATAGTGTGGAAACTACATAAACCACTAACAACCCAAGGCGAAACATTATCGGCCTAGCCCCACCCCGGTACTAGGGAATAATAACATGCCCATTGTGATACCACAAGTGCTAGGGAGTATAGGGTGTATGCAGACTTTACTCCAACCTTATGTGAGATGGAGAGGCTGTTTCCGACAGACAAGTGAGATGATCAAAGGATACTAAATCTAAAACTTAATCTTCTGAATGCAAATAAGTTGGAGTTTTACCTGAATTTTTTGTAACAAACATCAAAAGCAGTAGAGGAAGAAAAACTCTTGGGATAATTGACATACTTCTCCTCTGTAGCAAAGTAAGAGAGGCTTGCTTTGGGGGTTTGGAGGTGGGGATACTGGTGCTAACTGACATTATCTAGATTTATAATGTAAAATATGCACAATTTTTTGTAAAATATTTTGGTGTTATTTGATGAAGTGGGATCCTATCCAGGCTTCACATGATGGGTAAACCAATAAAATTTGTCTTGTTTACTAAAGTTGTTTTAATATTTTATTAGAAGAGATTCTGATTTTGAAACTTTAAAAATCTCACAGCTTTCCAATTGATAGCTAGAGTTTCCAACTTCAACATGGTAGCATATAGAAATATGCTGCTGGCCTTAGTCCACGTATATTTGGAGTTAAGTTAAAAAATGGTATTTGAAATTTGAAATTATGTTTGGACATAAATTTTACTTTAAAAAATATTGAGGAAAGACAAATTTTTGAAAAAGTGATTTTTGAAAAACTCATATTCGAAATTTTTCAAAAACTTGCAAAATTTCATGAATAAATAATTTTTTGGAATTTTCTTTTTTGAAAAAAAAAAAAGGAAATATTTCTGATGGACAAACGGGTATGTGTTACTAGTCCCAGTTGTTCATTTTAGTAAACAGATAAAAGCACTAGGCTAAATTCCAATTAAGATATGGAGTGTTATAAATATAATTCTATTCCGAGTGAATGTCTATCTTTTAGAGAGTTTTACTTTGTGGCTAAGTTATTTTTCCCTTATAAATAGAGGGGGTCTTACACCATTGTAAATCATCCCAAAATTCAATAAGAATTTTCTCTCTTTCTCTGCAATATTGTTCTTGTTCTTTATTGTTTCATAACACACTATTAGCACGAGACTCTACTGTCTCAAGAAGCTCTTTGAGAAGATTAAAGTATAACTTTTCTCCTCTTTTTAACTATGATTGACATTATGAAAAGAAAGTTCGTTACTCTTGAAATTTCGGGCAAGAACTATATGACATGGGTGTTGGATGCTGAAATCCATTTAAATGCAACGGATCTTGGAGACGCCATTAAAGATAAAATTAAAGCATCTACCCAAGACTGTGCTAAGCCTTGATTTTCTTGCACCATCACATTGATGAAGGGTTGAAAATAGAATATCTCACAGTCAAAGATCCACTTGTTTTGTGGAATAACTTAAAGGAAAGATATGACTACTTAAAGTTGGTCACTCTTCCACAAGCACGATATGATTGGGCTCATATGAGACTCCAAGACTTTAAGTCTGTTTCTGAATATAATGTTCAGAATTACTTCTAAATTGAAACTCTGTGGAGATACTATCACCGACTATGATATCTTGAAAAAACGTTCACAACGTTTCATGCCTCCAATATGGTCTTGCAACAGCAATACCGAGAGAAAGGTTTCAAGAAGTACTCTGAGTTGATTTCTCTTCTCCTTGTGGCGGAATGAAATAACAACTTGCTCATGAGAAATCACGAAAATCAACACACTAGGTTTACACTATTGCCTGAAGTGGATGAGGTGTATTCTCATTATGCTAAGTGTGGAAAAGGTCGTGACCTTATTAATGATCGTGGTCGTGGACGTGGACAAAAAAGAAATTTTTTTTGGTGTTAATCACCCGCCAAAGAAAAATAACCACCAAAAGTGAAAAGAGAAAAATGAATAGTGTTTGTTCATTTTGATTAAATATAGTTCAGTTTTCTCATAGTAAACGTTAATTATAAATTTTCTTTATTAAATACAAAAGTAAATAACTTATACATGTAGATAAATTTGTTGTAATTGTATTAATTACATGTGTAATGTACTTATACTTGTATTATTTTTAGCTACTTAATTATTTATATTATAACTAGAATTCGCTCAAACAAAAATTAACTTTGTTTCTTTTCCTTTATATTTGAAAATACTAATATTTATTCGTATATTTCTTTTGTATGTCAAACAATGGGAAGCAAATATGGATATCTCACAAAACAAACTTGGATCAAAGATTAATTGTAAAAATATTTGCTTAGTTGATTCATGTACGACACATACAATATTCAAAGAGAAGAAATATTTCTCTCATTTAAGTATGTGTAAGGCAGATGTTACTACAATTTCTGGTAGTACTAAATTAATTGAAGGCTCTGGAAGAGCTACTATAACTCTGCCTAAGGGAATAATACTTATAATAGAGAATGCAATGTTCTCCTTCAAGTCCAAGAAGAACTTGTTGAGTTTTAAAGGAATCCGCCGAAATGGATATCATNAATTGTAAAAATATTTGTTTAGTTGATTCATGTACGACACATACAATATTCAAAGAGAAGAAATATTTCTCTCATTTAAGTATGTGTAAGGCAGATGTTACTACAATTTCTGGTAGTAGTAAATTAATTGAAGGCTCTGGAAGAGCTACTATAACTCTGCCTAAGGGAACAATACTTATCATAGAGAATGCAATGTTCTCCTCCAAGTCCAAAAGGAACTTGTTGAGTTTTAAAGATATCCGCCGAAATGGATATCATATTGAGACAATAGATGAGAATAATCTTGAATATCTCATCATTACCAAGAATGTCTCTAACTAGAAAAAAGTTATTGGGAAGTTCCTGTCTTTATCTTGTGGCCTGTATTGGACAAGAATTAGTGCAATTGAAGAACATTCTATTGTAAACCATAAGGTTACTGATTTCAATATTTTTGTACTTTGGCATGATCGATTGGGACACCTTGGATCAATTATGATGAGACGAATTATAGAAAACTAAAATGGGCATCCATTAAAGAATTTAAAGATTCTTTTAAATAATGAATTTTCTTGCACTTCTTGTTATCAAGGCAAGTTAATTATAAGACCATCACCAACAAAGGTTGGGATTGAGCCCCCTACGTTTTTTGAACATATACAAGGGGACTTGTGGACCTCACATGCCTAGTGAGTCGTTTAGATATTTTATGGTCTTAATAGATGCATCTTCTGGATGGTCTTACGTGTGCCTATTGTCATATCGCAACCTCGCGTTTGCAAAATTAATGGCACACATAATCCGATTACGGGCACAATTTCCCGATAATCCAATTAAGTCTATTAGACTTGATAATGCTGTTGAGTTTTCATCTCAAGCATTTAATGATTATTGCTTATCAATTCGGATAAAAGTGAAACATCTTGTAGCTCATGTTCACACTCAAAATGGCCTTGCAGAATCTTTAATTAAACGTCTGCAACTGATAGCAAGACCGTTACTCATGAAAACGAGGCTGCCTACTTCTGTTTGGGGTCACGCCATTTTGCAAGCAGCAATGCTAGTTCGTCTCAGACCGACAAATTTTCATAAATATTTTCCGTTGCAATTAGTTTTGGGTCATGAACCTAATATATCCCATTTAAGAATTTTTGGATGCGCAGTATATGTGCCTGTAGTACCGCCATATCGCACCAAAATGGGTCCCTAAACCCGCTTAGGAATATATATTGGGTTTGAATCGCCTTCCATTATTCGCTATCTTGAAATATTAACAGGGAATTTATTCACTGCTCAATTTGCAGTCTGTCGATTTGATGAGACACTTTTTCCAAAATTAGGGGAAGAAATTGGTGAAACCAAACGGAAAATTTTATGGAAAAATCCATCATTATCTCATCTTGATCCAGTACCTCTATTTGTGAAAAAGAGGTGCAAAAAATTATCCATTCGCAAAGAATACCAAATCAAATGCCAGACGCATTTACGGATTTGAAAATGATAACAAAATCACATATCCGTGCAAAGAATGTTCTAATCCGTATTGATTTTCCTATTGGACAATCTTCTAGTGCCATAACTAATGAGTCAAAAGCACGCCTAAAACGTGGCAGATCATTGGGTTCTAAGGATCGAAATCCTAGAAAAAGAAAAATAAATTATCAAAATGACACTACGAAAGAGTCTCATGAAGGAATCCACGATTTAATAAATTCTAAGATTCATGAGGAAACCACTGAGCACGAGACTCAAGATAATAAGGAACTATCAATAAATTCAATCGATATTGAGACAAATTTGAATCGAGTGGATATAGTGGTGGATTATGTCTTTGCATATAATGTTGCATCTAACATTATGCAAGATAACGAGGAACTTGAACCTCAGTCTGTTGGAGAATGTCGACAAAGACATAATTGGACAAAATGGCAAGAGGCAATCCAATCAGAGTTGAATTCACTTGCGAAATGTGAAGTTTTTGGGCCTGTAGTCCAAGCACCTAATGGTGTTAAGCCTGTTGGCTATAAATGAGTCTTTGTACGCAAGAGGAATGAGAACAATGAGATACAAAGATATAAGGCATGCTTGTTGCACAAGGATTTTCACAAAGGCCTGGCATCGATTATGAAGAGACATATTCACCCGTCATGGATGCTATAACGTTTTGTTATCTCATTAGTTTTGTTGTCCATGAAAAGCTTGACATGCATTAATGGATGTGGTTACCGCCTACCTTTATGGCTCACTTGATAATGAGATTTACATGAAAATTCTCGAGGGATTTAAAATGCCTAACGCATATAATTCAAAGTCACGGGAAATATTTTCAATCAAATTGCAAAGATCTTTGTATGGTCTAAAGAAATTAGGATGTATGTGGTATAATCGTCTTAGTGAGTACTTATTAAAGGAAGGTTATATAAATGATGCCATTTGTCCATGTATTTTTATAAAGAAAACGACATCAGAATTTGTTGTAGTTGCCGTATATGTTGATGACATAAACCTTATTGGAACTCCTATAGAACTCCAAAAGGCAATAGATTATTTAAAGAAAGAATTCGAGATAAAAGATCTCGGAAAGACAAAATTATGTCTCGGTTTGAAAATTGAACATATGGCAAACAGAATTTTTGTTCATCAATCTGCCTACATAGAAAAGGTACTGAAACAGTTTTATATGGATAGAGAACATCCATTAAGTACTCTGATGATTGTTCGATCACTAGATGTGAATAAATATCCATTCCGACCTCCAGAAAAGAATGAAGAGCTACTTGGTCCTGAAGTACCATATCTTAGTGCAATTGGTGCACTAATGTATCTTGCTAATACAACAAGGCCTGACATTACTTTTTCAGTTAATGTCTTAGCAAGATATAGCTATGCTCCTACAAGGAGACATTGGAATGGAATCAAACACATATTACGGTATTTAAAAGGAACTACCGGTATGGACTTATTTTATGGCAATAATTGTAGTCCCGATCTTGTTGGTTATGCCGATGCTGGGTATTTATCTGATCCACACAAGGTACGATCTCAAACAGGTTATGTGTTTACCTGTAGAGGCACTGCCATATCTTGGCGATTGACTAAGCAATCAATCGTGGCTACTTCATCTAATCATGCTGAGATAATTGCTATTCATGAAGCAAGTCGAGAATGTGTGTGGTTGAGGTCTATAATACATCTTATTCGAGACAAATGTGATTTGAAGTATCACAAACTACCCACAATTTTGTATGAAGACAATGCAGCATGCATAACCCAATTGAAGGGAGGATTCATAAAAGGAGATAGGACAAAACATATTTCACCAAAGTTATTTTTCACACATGATCTTCAAAATAATTGTGATATCAATGTGCAACAGATTCGTTCAAGTGATAATATGGCTGATTTATTCACAAAATCTCTACTGACGTCAACCTTCAAGAAACTAGTGTACAAGATCGGGATGCGAAGGCTCAAGGATGTGAATTGATGCTCTCATCAAGGGGAGTTAATGCGTGTTGCACTCTTTTTTCCTTACAAGGTTTTGTCCCATTGAGTTTTCCTTGCAAGGTTTTTAACGAGGCAACCAAAAGGCGTATTATTAAACATGTGTACTCTTTTTCCTTTTCTAGAATTTTTTCCCCATTGTGTTTTATTTTAGTTAAGGTTTTAACGAGATACATTATTTGTTGAATAGACATTCAAGCGGGAGTGTTATAAACAGAATTCTATTTAGAGTGAATGTCTATCTTTTAGAGAGTTTTACTTTGTGGTTAAGTCATTTTTTCCCTATAAATAGAGGGGTCTTACCCCATTATAAATTATCCCAAAATTCAATAAGAATTTTCTCGCTCTTTCTCTGTAATATTATTTTTATTCTTTATTGTTTCATAATACAGAGGATTAAATTCAAAATAAAGAAGAGTGAAGCAACAAGAAAGGGATTTGATATTCTCCTAATTTAATATTTTCGCGTGGTAAGAGTTGTCGTCATTGCAAAAATTTGAGGTAAATTAAAGTATGTGATGCAATTTGATTAATCCAGTTGTTTAACTCAATCGTGAATTCAGTACTTGGGACTTGTTTGAGTTTTTCATTAGGTAAAAGAGGCGCGGATATATGATCATGGTGATTGGTATTATTTGATAGTATTAATTTTAGTATACGTTATGTATGGTTAGCTTCGATCAATAAAATATATATATATGAAGAATATGTAAATCAAGTTATTAAATGTTAAGTTTTAAAATGTTTATATTAAGTTAATTTTTTAAAATAAGTAATACAGAAAAAAGTAAGGGAGTTGTCATTTATTTGAACGAATACCAGAAAGAAAATTAGTTAATGGCAACGAACTTAGAATATATTTTGTCTTCTAATGTTTCATTCTTATTGTTTATTAAGTTGCATTTTTAACAGTTTGACTCTACTATTATATTATAAATTTTAAAAAGAATGACTTGAATTTTTCACAAATTAGTTAAATCAAATACTTTTTTGGTTAATTAGGATTGTTCTTAATGTTAAAGAGATTTTTTTGTTGTTGATTCAATACTTATTAACAGCTCATCCCAAGTTTTAAATATTTAATGATAATTATAATTTTTATCCAATAAGAATTTTACGTTCAATACAATAAAATAATCGTTCAAGGTACGCGCATCGCGCGTGTATCATAACTCAATGAGTGTTTGAGTTATGAAATAAAAGTATAAGTTCCTAACAATAGTCATTAATATTGATATTGTATATATAACTAACTCAATTAAGAAAAAAACGTCTCATAGAAATCCTCAATCATCGGTTTATAATTCAACTTAAAATTTATGCCACTTTTTTAATAAGTAAAGTTAGCATGCTTCCTTTTCAGTTTCAGTAGTACACATATTTATTGAAAACATAAATAGTGGATAGAACTTCACACATATAACAAACAACTAATAATTCATGAATTTCATATAAACACAAAATCAAAGTGGCCTGAAAATAAGAAAAGACATTCAAAAAGAATACTAAAGTAAGCTAGTAAAATACATTGAGAATGAATCATAATTATATCTGAAAGAGTATATTTAGTTTCGATATATCATTATTTAAGTGGAATTAATATTTAAATAATTCTAATATTGATTAACTCCATTTGTTGTTATATTTGAAAATAATTAGTTTTATGACAATTCTAAAATTTATTTTTAAAAGTTAAAATGATCGATACATATTTCGATTGAAGAACACGTATTTCTTCTTACTTTGAAGGGCATATCTTTTGAAAAAATCTTATGAAAATTGTAGTAATTCATGTAACATGATATTGAATCTAAAATGATTAATATATCTATTTTTTGGTAATTAAATTTTGATATTTATTATATATTATTATTATTATGATTCTTCAAAAGGCCATCAATAAAAATAATTATATTTTTTTAGAGATTTGGAATAAAAAGGGTCGTCATATAATTTTTAGAAGAAACTGGTTCACATGTTAAAAATTTGAGCACATATAATTAATATTAATTTGAAGGCCATATCCTTTGGGGTAAGCTTACAAATGTTGTAGTCATTTTTGTGACATAATATTAAATCTAACATGATCGAAATCATTATACATTTTTATTATAATTCTTCAAACAGTCATCAAATTAACACTGATTAAAAAAATTATATCTTTCTTTTAGAGCTATTGGAATGAACAGTTAGGTCATATAGTTTATAGGGAAAATAATAATAATTAAGTAACAATGTAAAGTTTAAAACTGACTAATACTGAATTTGTTTTACAACCAATAACTTATTACGTATACAAAAAATTATAGAGGGTCATTTATTGGAATAGATGGAAAATAAAAATAATAATAAATGTCAACTTATTTTGAATATTTATTATTTCATTTTTATTTCTTCTATTTTGAATTTTAACCAAGTTAACTTTTAATACTATATTATAATTGATTCGACTTTATTTTCTAATTTCTTTTATCATCGGTGATTTTTTTTATTGATATATATTTATTTAAGCCAATATTTTTGTCAAGCCGATGATAGTTTTACTTGTACGATGAATTTGAAAAATAATTAAATTAATTGTTTTTGCTAATTGGCTATTCCAAATACTTAGTTATTTATTTTCAGCAATAAAAGATATAAAGTATATTTTATTGATTTATAATCTTAATATTAGCTCATGTCAAATTTTAAATATTCGATTATAATTATATATATATATATATATATATATTTTGTCAAATTGTAAGAAAATCAAATGAGTGGGAAATACTTTTGTATATATTAAAGTATTTTAGTTTAGAAAAGAGTTTCACCTAAATCAAAACATAAAAAAAGTTACTCCGTAATCTTCCAAGAACGTCGTGCGTCCTCTTTCTTTTTTGATTGAATTCTTGGTATCGGTCTAAATGGATAAACTTTTAAATACCAAGTCGTTACGTCCTATTTGGTTAGTATTTTTAATTCTTTCTTTTTCTTGCCATTTATATATAATTTAAGTGCAAAAATTTATATAAAATAAAATATTAATATTTTTGAAGTTCTAAATATTAAAATTTTCTAGGTAATCCAAATAAGGAAGAATGTAATATATAAAATTTAGTTGATTTTGTAGTTCTAAATTTTAGGATAATAATTAAATGAATATTCCTTCATATAAGAAAAATAATTAAATGAGTATTCTTACATATTAAGAAAATAACTAAATTATTATTTTATCTAATGTAAACTTTATTTTTAAAAAGTAAAAAGACGAACGATATTTCGCTAAATACTTTCGTGCATTTAATATAAATAATAGATAGATGGCTTAGGTAAAGGAAAAAGAGAAGTAAAAAATAGCACTTAATTGTGTGTGTGAATTAGATGACCGCCTAATTTTATATACCGGTATTTTTCTATAATATTCTAAATTCTAGTTTACACCGAAATTCTCCTCGATCAAAAGCTGAAGCTCTCAAAAGACACGTGAGAACCATGACAATGGCGGTTGGGATCGGAGAAGGAAATTCGGTTGCCGGCGGTGGAAGTTTATCGGAACTTTATCAAAGCTCCAGGCGGCTCTTGCTCAAGTCTCGAGATGGTTTGGAGAGGCTCGAGCGTTTCGAGTACACTTCGTCTTCTTCTTCGATACCATCGTCATCTTCGAGTACCGCTATGGTCGATCCTTCGGAACAGTCATTTGATGCCGTAAGGAAAGATATCGTTCAGATCCAGTCTCTTTGCTCCGAGATGGAACTTCTCTGGCGATCTATACCTGCCAAATCCCAGCGTGATCTCTGGAAAAGGTACGGTTCGTTTTCATTCTTTGTCATTGAATTTTGATCTCCGATTTTAAGATTGATTATTTGGTTTGCTTGGAATGATACGAGCGGAATGTGTACTGAATTTATATTGCTGATACAATTAGTTTGGGATTGAAACGCAGTTGATTGACAAGTTGAATTTGTTGTTCGATGTTTGTGCGATTTATGGTCTAGTGTGGTTGATTTCTTCGATTAAGGTGAAAATGTTTGAAAACTAGTTGGTTGAATACTTATAAGATCTTATTATCAGATCTGGAAATCCAGTGCATTGTGGATGTATTATGTACAAGTTTAATGCCAGAAGGCTAGGTATTTTGTGATCAAATTAAAGCATTTAGATTGAGATCCCAAGGTAAAGTGTCAGTTAAGGAGAAAATTTAATTTGAGAGATACAGCAATGCAAGTTCTATATGTAATGTCAAATGGAGTAAATATGGTCAAAACTGATAAACGTATGACAAAGAATCCCAACAAATTTATGACAGCTGGATGAAACGAGGAGGAGAGGATGGGAATTTGAATTGTTGAATGGAATGATCTTACCACTTTCTTTAGCAATATGTAGATTTAAACTGAAAACATAAAAAGGTTATGACACTTGTAGCAATTCTTTTTTTCTTCTCACAACAGAGTTAAGGCTCAGAATCGCCTTGAAAATTCAGCCAACTAAATTATGGATAAAGGAAACCAAATGATCCAGAGTTGTGAATAGATGAATTCATAGAATTTAGACACTTGGTTACTATTTGATCTAAGCTATTTTAGCTTGTACTTTGACATTCTTTCGGGTTAATCCTTCAACTTAACTAAGAATATGAAAATAAAGTATTCTACTCATTTTGCTGCTCTAATTTTTTCTCTTTTGTTTTCTCCCCGAAGTTTTGCTTCTGTTTTTTTCCCTTTTGTTCTCCTTCTGAGTATTAGGTTTCGTCTTTATTGTAAGAGTAGATAGAGCTAGCCGAAATTATTTGTTTCACCGTTTGGGTTTGTTTAAATTTGGAAGTTGTTTATTTACGGCTTCAAACTCTAGTTAAGACCATTTCCCGTGTCAAATTTGAGTCCTCACTGAGGGAAACTGGTGAAGAGGCTTACAGAGGAGCTGAATCTTATTTATTTTTAAGCTGACATTACTTCATATTCTCCAACTCTTCCTTTTCTTTAAATACTGAATTTCACTTTACAGTTGTTAGTGTGTATCGCCCGGGTTATTTGGTTGTCCATTCAGTTGATGAGGTACACTTTTTTATGTGGAAAGTGAATAGGTTTGACATTAGAAATTTAGTCTCAATGCCTGAGTTACTGTGTTTTTCTCTTAGTAAACGAGGCTTAAAATCTCTTATAGGTTCCTTTTTGTAATGTTCAGTGAACAACTTCGCTTGGTGTCTACTTTTGTATAATTTGGTGATTCAAGTATAAAAAATCTTTTTCCTAGATTAAGAACTGAAAAGCCACTTTGAAGGGACTTGAGAAAATTAATCAGTCCCCTCTTCTTTTCATCCTATTAGGTGCCGTTGAACTAAATGAATGGGAAGAATGTGTATCCACCCAGTTAGCGCCTTTCGAAGGATGGCTGCAGATTTAGATGGGTGACTTTGGATATTGTTGGTCCCAAACGCACACACAAGTATACGTGGTCGTACAAGTAATATAATGATAAATCGAATGTCGAACCCACAGAGACTTGTGTAGACTACTCACAATTCACTATAATTGTTATTTAATCAAGTCAAAATAAAAATCCAATAATGTGACTATGCTATACTACGATTCTAAGAAATAACTAATTATCAAGTAACGAGTTGATTGTTGGATATTCAATAGAGACAAATATTTCTGGGTTGTGATCGATTCACCACTCGTATTGCATTCTAATTAACTCTCCCTTTTATATAATTCACTCATGGTTGCTAATTAATCGATAAATGCTCTCATAGCCTTCTCCCGAAGCACTACTCGCCTATTCTCAATAGATTAACGCTTATATTCCTATGAAATTAATCTATTAGAACGCACTAAGATTACGATATTTAATTAAGCACGGTGACTAGGTATATTTCTATCCTAACCACAAATCCGCTCCCCTAAAGGGTTAAGATCGCTCTCTCTTCAATTCCTCTAATCTATACACGTCTTTCCCAAGCATAGCATAGATAGTATATAGAATCTAACTGTTGGCCAGACAATTAAGCAATTAAACACAGAATTGAAGAAACAACCATATATTGAGTGAACTATAATCAAGGTTAAACTAATGTCGAATAACAATATTCATGGCTAAATCACAACCCCAGAACAATGGGTGTTTAGCCACTCATGCTAAAATCAAACAATTGCATAAGTGTTGAATTAATTATAAATACTAGAAAAAGATGAAGAAAACTGATAATCCTTCGCTCCCTAGCAATTCCGTGTGTATATTCTCTCCAAAGTGGCATGAATCCTTCAAAAATAAGCTTAGACTTGCTTTTATACGTGTTGGGTAGGGTTAGGGCCGAAATAACCATGTCCCGGGCAAAACAGGAAAAACCCACGTCACCGGCACCCTGGCCAGCGCCGGGCGCCCACTGGGGCACTGCCCTTGGAAAACTCTCTGCCTCCAGCGCCACAGGTGGCGCCCAGCCCTGCCTGTGGCGCCCTATATCCCGAAAATCCCGGTTTCGTCCGTTTTGGCTCTAATTTCGCGTGTTTCGCCCCCAATTGATCCCGAATCATTCCTAAACATAAAAACACTTCAAATTATTCTAAATCATCACAATTAACATCTAAAACTCACGAAACAAAAGTAAAATATGAGGTGATATACATAGAAATCTATACACTTTAAGCTAAACATAAGATATTCTATGTTAGTCTAGGTTTACAAAGCTCTTTGTCTACAATTAAATTAGTTGTAGGCCACTCCTTGTAAAAAAAGAAGAAGTTAATTTCATCCAAATAAAAGAAGAAGTCAAGTCACTGGATTGTCGGAATAGGTCTTCTAGGATGACATAAGAGAAGCTATATATGCATATAGGGGAATTATGCGAAAATGGTCCAGAAGGTGTAGTGGAGAAAGCACCAACTTGCAATAACTGATGTGCCTGTTTGCTGAATTAAGGAGTGGCTGATTAAGTTGACTGTATAGTCTGGTAGTAAACAGAACGTCATGCTTTTTTGGAGCTTCTTCGGTGCATGCTCAATGCTGTGTTTGTGTCTTCCTTGTGCAGAAAAGTGGAACAAGTGGCTGAAGAAGCTGACTCTTTGAAAGCTAGTTTGGATAAATACAATTTAAGACATCAGCGGCGTATGCAAGAAGCCCGGGAAAGAGCAGAATTGATTGGGAGAGCTGTATGGCATTGTTTTCTTACAGGTGTTTTAAAATTTTATTATGATACTCTGATGTTTCCTTCTAATGGATTATTTATTGTTTTAGAATGGTGATTCATCCCATGTTCTGAGGATTTTCGATGACGAAGCACAGGCGATGCAATCTGCTCGTAGGTCATCAAGAATGATGGAAGAAACCTTGGCAACAGGTGTGGCCATTCTGTCTAAATATAGTGAGCAAAGGGATCGTTTGAAGGTACTTTTCAAGAGACTACTCCTTTACATACTGTACAGCATAGAAACTTGTTTTGTTTGTTACTGCCTTGATTTGAGATTTAAATACTGAAACATGCTGTGGATTCTTTTGCCTGGAAAGTGGGAAAATGATGCCTGTTTGGTGATGCCATTATGCTATCTTATTGTTCCAAATTATATAACTTTTCACTAGCTATATGTGGCTCAAAGAAGGTAAGTCGATGTATATTAGCTTGCAGAAAGTATGATTTTTCCTCCATGTTTTGTTAATAGAATTTAGAGATCGATGAAAAAAGAATTTAGAGATTGAACGGCAATATGATATAGAGATTTTTTTCTATCCGGACTTGAAAATAATTAAAACGGATGGTCAATCGAGTTTTGCTTCTTAGTACTGACTCTTTATAGCAAAAAGAAGAAATGTGGTGGCAAAGCGAAAGTGTAAAGTAAGGAGAGCTAAAAGCTCCTCCTTGTTCTAGGTTTCTGTTGTTCAAACTCTGGCTGCAAGAGTATTTTCCAAAACTTTTGGGTCTGGATTCCTGGTTGAACGGAGAAACTTGTTCATCTGAGTTTGGGCCGCAGACCTTTGCTTTTTAAAGCAACAGGGCTGCAGAGTACCCCTTTGCTAAATATGGAAAAGCTATACTAAGTAAAAGGGGAACATATGATATATTAGTTATCATTTTGTTAAAACACTATTTTTGTCACTATCACTGTTATTACTTTCTAAAGTTTGTGTCAGTCTCGAGCATTATGGTTAAACTGTTGGTCATTTGTTAAACATTATTGCAGAGAGCTCAACGTAAAGCGCTGGATGTGCTTAACACTTTGGGGCTATCAAATTCTGTTATGAGACTCATTGAGAAGAGGAATCGTGCTGATCGATGGATCAAATATGCAGGGATGGTCATAACAATCATAATCCTGGTTTTCATTTGGAGGTGGACAAGATGATAGGTACTATATCATCAAGGGGACTATTAATATGAGCACTTTTTCTTGTGGTAGTATTGAGGGGCAATGAAATTGTGAGTAAATTTGAAAGGAATCAGAGCGGAATCCAACTTGTGTAGCCATTAATAGCTAATGTGCAGATCTTGATAAGCATTGCAATGTAAATCGTTTTTGGAAACACAACTGTTGTATCAATGATGTTATCAAGTTTTTGTTGTATGATTGCATCTCATTGTGGTTAAAAGGTAAGCCACTGTCATTTCCTTCTTGGCTTTTAACTTTTATAGATTGAATCAAATTGTAAGTAGCTATTCCAAAAATGAACCAATGTCAACAGAGGAGTTTCAGCTTCCAGGCGAGCAAGAAAACCCTATGGCTAAAACCTATATTCAATCCAGGTCTAACTCCGCAAAGGTGAAGGTACTTAGAAGTTTGAATTTTTAAATTAGAAAAGATTCTTTATTTATGTCTTCTAGTATGCCTTTAAAATAACTTGGGTTATTATAAATAGGTGCCTAACGTATCAGGAATTCTGTTCCAACAGGGTTCTAATAGTAAGCTACTGATTTTAAATCTTAGCTTGCTCCATTTTCTACTAGTCTTAGGGTATGCTCGTTGCCCCGTGTACATGGAAATTAACATGCAAAAGACATGATCGTAAGGAAGCAACACTAATTTGGTTAGTAAGTTTAAGATGTAAAAGAGAGAAATTTGGCTTCATTTTTTCAAAAGTAAATTGAAAACACTATTTATTTATGAAATATGATCATGTTTTGGGAAAAAAATTTCAAAAATTTTGAAGTTTGTCAAAATTTTTCTTCCACTCTTCAACGGCTAAAGAGTGTGTAAGTGTTGTATTTGTGTAGTTATGTAAATGTGTGTTTTCTGTATTCATATTTAGAGTGAAAGACCGAAAATTACAGTTTTTCTACCCTAATTCGGTGTTAGAGCCCCGAGCGAGCTCAGACTCTTTGCCCAAACATTTTGGAACAAACTAAGTTATTGTAAATAGCAAACAATAGAGAACAACACCTGAGCATACTAGAAGACTGAACTAATTAAGAATATCTATGTTCATTAGATGGAATTGAAAAACCTCAGTGCATTTGTAATATTCTTTCAGATTAAATCAAACCTTGTCAAATTCCACACTCATGGCATAAAGGAGTACTCAGAAACCCTCCAACCAAGAACATGTGAGTTATAATCGATAATTTCCATCAAACTCAGAACTTGATGTAACCACCAAAAAAATCAATCAAAACAATACTCAATTATGTGATTCAAAATTAATAGATTTGGATTTTTCATCAACCATATTTATAGTTACATGGAATTATGAGATTAAAATCACTAACAAAACAAATAAAGAAAGCAAGCAAAAAGAAAGATCACAACAAATAAGGCTTGAAGCACAACCAAAACAAAAGGCAAAACAAAGTAGAAAAGAAACGGCAACTAGCCAAACAACGTACTTGAGTGAGAAAGAGTGTTTTGATCATTAAAATGTATTACGTAAATACAAGTTTAATGATGATCCAAATACAAAATAGTTTTCCTTTTCAACGTGATCTTTTATAATTTTGATGTTAGTATAAAAGGTAAAATCTTAATTAGTTAATTTTAAAGTTTTAAATATTAGTACTTTTTACATAGTTCAAATAAGGAAAAATATATTAAAAATAATTTTTTGTTAATTATATTAGGAATATAATTAAATAACTACTTCGTCCAATGTGAACTCTATTTTAAAAGGGTAAAAAAGACGAACGTTATTTCGCTAAGGGTCTTCGTGTTTTTAATATAATAGTCTCTACGTACGTGCTTTGCACGTGTATCTCTCGCTATAATTAAAAAATAAGTTGCAAAAATATTTCTTTCTATAATTTCATATAACAAATATTTTTCGCTTTATCATGTTACTTTACCCATCTGATTATTCTGTGGTGAAGAGTCATTTGCTAAGTATTTAAGTATTTTCCTAGTAATACTATAATAGTTGCTAGTATCATCTTAAGCGAAGTCAAAACTAAAAAATATTTTACTTCTATCAGGGAACTTGACAATCAATATCTTATTGAATTGATCGAATATTGTGCTAGCTAAGATTACTTTTTTCATCATGTATTTTGGGGCGATTTGCAGCCATGCCTTACATAGCAACCACCTTTTAACCTATACCCTATTTTTAAAAATTATTGATTTGGTAGCCAGCTGACAAAAAATCCGCACTAATATGGCCATTCTAGCCCTGACATAACATATAAAAATCACGCAGCTCCGTCTCTTCTCATATTTGAATCACGTACGTC
>ML368623.1:10524-27563 GCA_005239525.1 Nicotiana knightiana | reverse complement strand
AAGTATTCTTGAGCTTGTTTGACCTTTGATGAATTCCACACCTACCACCTTATTTGAATATATTTAGCTTGATTTCTTTTTTTTCCTTTAATTATTTACCATTAGTTTCCTATAAGTAGAAAAAAATGAGGAAACAAGAATAGAAAAGAAACAGTTTTTATATGTGTTAATATATCAACATTCCTTGGAAATTGACTTAATTAACTGCTTTTCACTTTGGAACATGACTCTTGACAACCGATATCTTAGGCTCTCGCATCGATGAAAGACATAGCGATTATCGCGTGTGAATTGCAAAATTTCGTGAACCATCGAGTATTTGACCTAAGTTGCGCCTGAAACTATTAGGACGATGGCACGATTGCCTGGATGTCGCGCATCACGTTGCACAAACAATCTCCTTAGTTTTGAATGAGAGTAAAATAGTACTGCTCATAGAAATCATTACAAGTATAATGCATAAATTAATTAAAAACCAGATTCCTCTCTATTCTTTGTTCTTTCTGCAATAAATATTGTTGTCATGTGACCAGGAAGTCACACGTTCGAGCCGTAGAAATAAATTTTTGCATAAATGTAGGGTCAGATTACGCACAATAGTCCTTAGTGCTCTGCCCCTTCCTCTCGGACCCCATGCATAGCGGGAGGTTGATTCACCGGGCTGCCCTTTAATTTCTGCAACAAATAAAATCGAAATGGTAATTTCTGGTTTTTCATTTAAACTGCAGAATATCTTGTGTCATGGTACTGAAAACCAATTCCCTCTTGAGGAACAGCAAAAGCGGTCAAGTGACCGCAGGTGCAAAAATGCTCAAGGCAGCGAGGTTCTTTAAATCGGGGGTTTGGCTCATTTCAACCCTATTTATTCCATGGGAACCGGTTTAGGAGAAACTTTGAAGTGCTATTTTCACCACCAAGCATGAGGTAAGTGGTTTATACTAGTTTGAGTTAAATACATCGATTATGTATATGTTTTAACATAGAAATTAGTAGGAAGTTGGGATTTTGAGGAAAACCTAGAAAGTTGGAATTTTTCGATTTTGACCACGAAATTTGGCATGAAATTGAGAGTAAATTATATATTTGAGTTCGTGAGGTTATGGGTAAAGTTTATCTTCAAAAAATTTCGGAACTCGGACACGTGAGCCCGAGGGTGATTTCATCAACTTTTCGATCGGGGTTAGAAATTGTTGTAAATTAGATTATAATGAGTAATTGAGTACATATTAATGGGTTTGCATAATTATTGGCTAGTTTTGGAGCGTTGTGCATTGATTTAAGTCATCGGAAGGGCGTGGAATGCCGGTTATGGAACTTCGGAGCGAGGTAAGTCTCATTTCTAACCTTGTAAGGGGGAATTAACCCCATAGGTGAACTAAATTAATATGTGATTATTTGTGGGGGCTATGTACGCACGAAGTGACGATAGTCCGTACGTAGCTACTATTCCTATTATGTCCGGGAAGCCTTAGGCTTACACCATGCTTTGTGGACACCGTTAACTGATTATATATGTTGTTTATATTGGATAAGAACTAAATTCAAGATTTTAAGAATTTCAAAAGTTTCAAGTAAATAATTATTTTGAGGAAAGCTATGTTTTATTTATATGTAACCGCGTCGCCAATATATTCCGCGAGCGGGGTGTCTATTTTCACTACTCTCATGGGAGCGGGCCATTCGCCCTGGCAGATTAAAAAGATGCATCTATGGTTCGCATCATTCGACCCTCTAGCAGTGCACAGTTTAAATATTGTCGGATCGAATCGTACGACCTCGGCATGATTTGCGCATGCTTGTATTGATTGCCTTGACATTTTTAAATGATGATATTTCCTCTCTAGCCTGACATAAATTGATAAATGATAAAATACTAACTTTGGAAATATCTAATTATTAAAAGTATTGTTTACCTGCTTCATGCTTATTGAGTTTGAAATCACTTTATAAAATCCATGCTTCTACACATTTTGGTATTTATTTATTGGACCACTAGTGAGTGTCGAAGTCGACCTCTCGTCACTGCTTCTTCGAAGTTAGACAGGATACTTACTGGGTATGCGTTATTTTCGTACTCATACTACACTTGTTGTGGACTTTTGTTGCACAGGCACATGGACGACTAGTGACCTAGGTAGGCGCAGCGGCATGGTTGATACGGAGACTTAGGTGAGTTGCACCTCTCGAGACGACCCGCAGCCAGCAGAGCCTCCTTCAGTGTATTGTATTGTATCTTTTCTTTTCTTTCCAATTTGTATTCTGAACAGTTATTATATTACATCTATTTCCTAGAAACTGCTCATGCACTTGTGACACCGGGTCCTGGGATGACTATGGGATTGTTCAGATTTAAATTGTAAACATTTATAATCATTATGTAAAGATCATCTTTTATTAGTAAAAATTGACGGAAAATTATAGTTTTCAAGAATTTTAAAACAAGGACTATGGTAAGCATTTACGGTCGGCTTGCCTGAAAGCAGTGTCTGGAGCTCTCACGACCCTTAATTGATTTTGGGTCATGACAACATGGTATTAGAGAACTAGGTTCCCGTAGGTCTCAAGAGTCATGAGCAATTCTAGTAGAGTCTTGCGGATCGGTACGGAGACGTCTGTACTTATCTTCGAGAAGCTACAGGGATATTAGGAGCACTTCCCTTCTTGATTTCCTTATCATGCGATTTGAACCTTTGTGGATTATGCCTTCATTTCCTTTCCATTCAATCTTATGCGACACGAAGCAATTGTTATAAATCAGGAATTGAGGAATTGTAGTGGTACTACAAATGTGGTTCGAGATGTTTCTCCCTGCGTAATTGTTTGGGCTATTGTCGTCGCCTTGCGGAAGGATATTATGTCATCTCAACTTAGTAGTTGTACTTCTGATAGATTTGATGCTATGCCCAGGTTGCTATGATGCTCATGAACGGTTATCCACAGTAATTAATGTGATGGTAGGATGCTTGCCCATGTGTCGAGGCAGTGAATGACTTGAAAGGAGGTATGCTCATAGCGTGATTTAGAGATTCGGTATTTTATTTCCGGCGGAGGAAAGGCAATCGGGCTATAAATATTCAGGTTTGAATTGATAGGGTAACGAGACTTGGTGTTTTCAAGTGTGGTGGAATTTTCATATGCGACGTGGTGCCATCGTCCTCGATTGAATGTGTTAAGTTCGTCGTTGTTATGATCTTCTACAATTCGCCTTTGGGGCAGGATATGGTGATATAGTCTCAGAGATCGCGGTGTGCGGTTGGTTCAGGATTGGGTTGGCGTTTCTAATGTTGATGGCTCGAGAAAGATGATCCTCGGAAAGGTTTAAAGTGGTAGCAGTCTGTCTGTTCAAGTGCTGCAGAAATAGATATTGATTAAAGGCAACAACTGGGCAGCAAAGGATGAGGAAAGACGTGTGGGACGTGTCAGGCGGTGGTTAAACTTCAAGAAGGCCAGGTGTAAGAAGCAAAAGTCTAGTAGTTGCTTAAAGGAATGAGTTTGACCAAAGTTGGAGAGTGGCAGAGTAGCATATGAGTTCAGTGGAAAGATAACTACACGCCTGGAGAAAAGTTTAGAGTGATTTAGGAATTTTAATGGATAGTGATTGGGTCCATGGGTAAATTTGAAATATTGGCTATTATATGGAGGGAGATTGGATGCAACATAAAGGAGTTGCTTGGTATGAAGAAGGATGAAATATAACTTTGAATTAGAAGATATTGTCTCAGATTTAGTTGATGTCCATAAGGAGTGAATGGTCTGGTTCAGTTGGTGAAGGAGAAAGGGCTTAGGATGGGTTATTGATGTCGTAGTGATTGTAACCCGTGCAGAATCATTGGAAGATGACGGCATGTAATTTCCACATTGGGTTATCTCCTGTGAGCAGGTCAACGGTCGCGTGGTTGGCGAAGCTTCTGCGAAGGATTTTACCGACTATCCAGTAAGAGGTCGAGTATGTAAACGTGGCTAGTTATTCAGAGTGTTCATGAAATGGTTAACAGGAAGACTTCGAGAAATTTGGTGGGTTAGTTTAGCAAGATCATGTAAACAATGGAGAAAGCATCCTGGTGGGCTCCAGAGTTGTGTAATAATAGCTTCAAGCTAAGTGGGAGAGTCCCACTGCCTACGATTGGGTTGCATGGTTATATACTTGTGAGGTTTCGGATTATCGGCGTATTGGTGAGTTAATAAAACTAAGAAAAAATAACATAAGTGATAATTTGAGCAAAGGAATTGATAAAAGTGTGTCATAGTTGGCTCATGTTCGGGCTTTGGCAAGATTCAGGATTTATGCTTCGTACAGAGGTGATTTGCAAAGGAAGTGATTCAGTCGGATGCTTTATTAAGATGGGTGTTCATGTGCCAGCGGAGCCTTGGAGTTGATTATATTTCGGACCAAGCCAGAGTGGGTGACTCTCAACAACGGTCCTAGTGAGTTCAAAGGTTAAAATGCGGTGCCTAAGGGTTTCAAGCCCGCGGTATGGTTGAGAATCGAGCTTTTGCAGCGGATTATTATAAGAGGCTCGGAACATTCTATGATATTTTTGGCTTGCAGTGTAGCATTCGTAGGAATGAGAGAAAATGACTTCGGATTTGTAGGAGAATTATCAGACTGGGTGTACTAGTCGAAAATGCGGATGTGTGTGCAAGGAGGGCATGAAACAGTTCATGAGTTTGGAGACATCATGGTCTCGTGATACAAGGCCACTCAGAAAGAGTGCGTATTGAGTTGTTATGTGTTGACTGGAGTTATTATTATTTCTGAGTCAAGTTAAGGATAATATAGAAGAAGCCGGATCGATTAGCCACGGTTGAATAGCGCGATAGCGGCAACGATCAGTTCCTCCTGCGTGGTTAGATTATGCATGTGATTTGTGGCAGTACGTGCGACGCTTGACGGCCACCATAATTGGTTCTATTTGGGAGTATTCAAGTATTATGCCATGTGATATGTAGACGGATCCCGGAAGGGTTATGGTGGTTTAGATCACTACTTGAGGATTTGAATGTTCTACGGTTATGAGAATTCACTCGTGTATTGCTATGGTTCTCTCGGAATGAGTTAAGTAAGAAGTTTCTATATGATGAAGTGTTTACCCTAATAGTGGTTCAAGAGATATGATGAAACTCTTATACTATTGCATATTGGCATGTCAAGTTCAGAGAGCGGTATGAAATTTGAAAGTGAGGATCAAGGTTGCGGTTCGACGTTGGCAAGAATGTCACGATCTTGGATGAGCAGAAAAGGGATTTGGATGTTTAGAGTAAGTTGGTATTGTCTTCGGCGTCACCTGAGATCGGTGTATGCGTAAGAGGCTTTGCATTCTGGTTTCGGATTCTCAATTTGCTTTACATCATTTGTATGGCCGGTGGTATGGATGTGCAGACTGGTTACCTGGTGTGTGAGGTCGTTGAAGTGTATTCCACGGGAAGATCGTATAAGGGTGTCATGTAGTCACTTGATTGATTGAATATTTAAACCAAGTATGAAGAATGTGGTGATATTGCTTATTTGAGAATTTATTCCTGGAGGGCACTCGGTTCATTTAGTTGTGGATTTTAGAAATTTGTCCCGGTTATGATGGTTGTTCTTGTATGTTATGGGTAAAAGAGGGTTATTACGGACCCTTGAAAGGTTATTAGCCTAGTACGGTGTGATCAGAATCGGCTTGAGGTCTGTGAATGGATTTAAATATGAATATGGGCTCTATATCAGGCCAAATATGTTCATTTCAGAATAACGCTCCTCACGGAGGAGTATTCGGACGTCGGATGTTGTTTCATCGTCGGCTATTTCATGTAATGTTATATTATGCAGGGTGAGTTGTGTAATGGCTTGATAAATTTCGTATATGTTGAGGTTCCGCGTAGTGATAGTGTTATGTGAGCAGGATGGTTCTTGAGATTCAGATCATATATCGCACCTCAGTTGTGCTTGAGTTTTGTAGCGTATGGCGCTATCTATATCCCCAGGGATGATATTATGCACTTAGCGTGCTTGTGGCCGAGCTTCGGTATTTTGTAGTAATGAGCACTCTAGCTTGGTATGTGTCTCCTTATATAGATTTTATTTGTGGATCGGATGGCACGCCTCCACGGGTATGTTGTTTGGATCTAGTTGCACGCCGCGACAGTGTGACATTGAGTACAGTTTCCTATATCTATTATTCTATGTTTTGCTTCTCATTTTCTGAAGAAGGTTAATAACACCTTTCGTTTGTCTAAATTAGTTACGTGGGTTGAGCAGTTCCTTCCAGAGTTCATTTTCCCTATGTATCACTTTCGAGTTTGTAGCTTATTGGCACGTGGTGGCATCATATGAGACTTTTGGGTCATGTCCGGGGTGGCTTATTGCCTGAGCAGCTCGTACTAGGTGAGAAGAGATTAGGGGATCTAAGATCAGTGCAATCGGATTATATGAAGTATATTAAAGAGAAAACACCATTATTTGGTTTCGAGTGAGGTGATGGTTCTCGTCAAGACTATAGACTTAATGATTTGTTGACTCGGCAGTTGGTTATGAATTTCTACACGTCCCCTCTGTCGTGGCGGTATTGCAAATGTTAGGACAAGACACTTATATGTCATGAGGTGCGTTGGGAGATTCAGATTCGTGGAATTTCGTATATTGTTATCAGAGGATGTTATTATGGTCATGTAGGTTATGCTGTGCATAGTGTGAATTTATCGAAGGTATGCAATCATGTATCGATGCATCGTGTAGTGATTGATATGGTGATCGTATGTTGGAAGCAGGCTTGGCAGAGAATTCTGGATGTTAGAACTGGGAACTAAGCTTATTTTCTTGAACAAAGGAGAATATCTTCATATTTGCTCGAGCTAATGTGCTCAACTGAGAAGTGGTAGCACAGGTAGGTGCATGAGGTGTTAACCAGTGATTTCAGACAACTCTAGCACAGTTCTCAGTATGTTCGAGGACGAACGTATGTTTAAGTGGGAGAGAATGTAAAGACTCGATCTGTCATTTTGAGCTCTAGCGCGTTGTTTGGCAGTTTGAGGCCATGAGCAGCTTCACTTCAGGTATTATGCCTTTTACATATGGTCGGAATTGAATTCTGGGAAGTTCGAAGTTGATTTGGAAAGGTAATTCTCATATCGGAAGCTTTAAGTTGGAAAAATTGACTAAGATTGGATTTTTGAGTAAACGACCTCGGATTCGGGATTTGAAGGTTCTAGCAGGTTCGCATGATAATTTCGGACTTGGGAGTATGTCTGGATTGGGTTTTGGATCACCCGGGAGCATTTCGGCGCCTATTGTGGAAGTTAGCATTTTTGGAAGAATTTCATAAATTTGGATTGAAGTGCATCTCAATGTTATCGATGTCCGTTTGGGATTCTGAGTCCGGGAATAGCTCTGTATGGTGATTCTGGTATTGGGAGCGCGATCAGAAGTGGATTTGGAGGTCCGTAGCAATTTGAAGGTTTTTGAGGAGTTTGACCGGGAGTGGACTTTTTGATATCGGGGTCGCATTCTGATTCTGAAAGTTGGAGTAGGTTCATAATGTTGAATATGACTTATGTGAAAAATCTGAGGTTAATCGGATGTGATTTGATAGGTTTCTGCATCAAATGAAGAAGTTTGAAGTTCTAAAGTTCATCAAGTTCGGATTGGGGCGTGATTCGTGATTTTAGCATTGTTTGATGTGATTTGAAGGCTCGACTAAGTTCGTAATGTGTTTTGGGATGTGTTGGTATAATGGGTTGAGTCCCGAGGGCCCCGAGTGGATTCCGGGTGATAGACATATCGAACTTGGACTTGGGGGAAAGACTGAAGCAGCCACGAAGGTTGTAGGTGCGATCTAGTCTAGGAGAGCTGGTACCGCATATGCGGTCATTTTGCCGCAGAAGCGGGACTGCACCTGCGGAAAGAAGGGCGCATATGCGGGAGTTGAGGGGCTGGAGGAGGACCACAGAAGCAGATTATGGGTCGCACCTGAGGAACCGCAGAAGCGGTCAAGTGACCGCAGGTGCAGAAATGCTGGAGGCAGTGAGGTTCTTTAAATCGGGGGTTTGGCTCATTTCTTCCATGGGAGCCGATTTTGGAGCAAATTTGAGGTGCCATTTTCACCACCAAGCATGTGGTAAGTGTTTTATACTACTTTGAGTTAAATACATCGATCATGTATATGCTTTAACATGGAAATTAGTTGGACGTTGGGATTTTGAGGAAAACCTAGAAAGTTGGAATTTTTGGATTTTGACCACGAAATTGGACATGAAACTGAGAGTAAATTATATATTTGAGTTCGTGAGGTTATGGGTAGAGTTTATCTTCAAACAATTTCAGAATTCGGGCACGTGGGCCCGAGAGTGATTTCATCAACTTTTCGATCGGGGTTAGAAATTATTGTAAATTAGATTATAATAAGTAATTGAGTATATATTAATGGTTTGCATAATTATTGGCTAGTTTTGGAGTGTTGTGCATTGATTTAAATCATCAGAAGGGCGTGGAATTCCAGTTATGGAACTTCGGAGCGAGGTAAGTCTCCTTTCTAATCTTGTAAGGGGGAATTAACCCCATAGGTGAACTAAATTAATATGTGATTATTTGTGGGGGCTATGTACGCACGAAGTGACGAGAGTCCGTACATAGCTACTATTCCTGTTATGTCCGGTTAGCCTTAGGCTTACACCATGCTTTGTGGACAGCGTTAACTGATTATATATGTTGTTTGTATTGGATAAGAACTAAATTCAAGATTTTAAGAATTTCAAAAGTTTCAAGTAAATAATTCTTTTGAAAATAATTGAGGAAAGCTATGTTATATTTATATGTAACTGCGTCGCCAAGATATTCCGCGAGCGAGGTGACTATTTCCACTACTCTCATGGGAGCAGGCCGTCGCCCGGGAAGATTAAATAGATGCATCTATGATTCGCGTCATTCGACCCTCTGGCAGTGCACAGTTTAAATATTGTTGGATCCGACTGTACGATCTCGGCATGATTTGTGCATGCTTGTATTGCTTGTCTTGACATTTTTAAATGATGATATTGCCTCTCTAGCCTGACATAAATTGATAAATGATAAAATACTAACTTTGGAAATCTCTTATCATTAAAAGACTTGTTTACCTGCTTCATGCTTATTGAGTTTGAAATCACTTTATAAAATTCATGCTTCTACACATTTTGGTATTTATTTATTGGACCACTAGTGAGTGTCGAAGTCGACCTCTCGTAACTACTTCTTCGAAGTTAGACAGGATACATACTGGGTACGCGTTGTTCTCGTACTCATACTACACTTGTTGTGCATTTTTGTTACACAGACACACGGACGACTAGTGAACAAGGCAGGCGCAGCGGCATGGTTGATACGGAGACTTAGATCAGCTGCACCTCTCGAGACGACCTGCAGCTAGCAGAGTCTCCTTCAGTGTATTGTATTGTATCTTTTCTTTGCTGTCCAATTTGTATTCCGACAGTTATTATATTACATTTGTTTCCTAGAAACTGCTCATGCACATGTGACACCGGGTCTTGGGATGACTATGGGAATTTTTCAGATTTAAATTGTAAACATTTCTAATCATTTTGTAAAGATCATCTTTTATTAGTAAAAATTGATGGAAAATTATAGTTTTCAAGAATTTTAAAACAAGGACTATGTTAAGCATTTACGGTCGGCTTGCCTGACAGCAGTGTCTGGTGCCCTCACGACCCTTAATGGATTTTGGGTCGTGACAACGTGGTATCAGAGCACTAGGTTCCCTTAGGTCTCACGAGTCATGAGCGATTCTAGTGGAGTCCTGCGGATCGGTACAGAGACGTCTGTACTTATCTTCGAGAGGCTACAGGGCTGTTAGGAGTACTTCCCTTCTTGATTTCCTTATCGTGTGATTTGATCCCTTTGAGGCTTATGCCTTCATTTCCTTTCCATTCAATCTTATGCGACACGAAGCACTTGTTATAAATCGGGAATTGAGGAATTATAATGGTACTACAGATGTGGCGCGGGATGTTTCTCCCTGCGTAGTTGTTTTGGCTATTGTCGTCGCCTTGCGGAAGGATATTCTGTCGTCTCAGCTCAGTAGCTGTACTTCTGAGAGATTTAAGGCTATGCCCAGGTTGCTATGATGCTCATGAACGGTTATCGCGCAGTAATTGATGTGATGGTAGGATGCTTGCCCAAGTGTCGGGGCAGTGAATGACTTCAAAGGAGGTATGCTCTTAGCGTGATTCAGTGATTCGGTATTTTATTTCCGACGGAGCAAAGTCAATCGGGCTATAAATATTCAGGTTTGAATTGATAGGGTAACGAGACTTGGTGTTTTCAAGTGTGGTGGAATTTTCATCTGCGACGTGGTGCCATCGTCCTCGATTGAATGTGCTAAGTGTCAGAGATCGCGGTGTGCGGTGGTTCAGGATTGGGTCGGCGCTTCTACTATTGACGGCTCGAGAAAGATGATCCTCGGAAAGGTTTAAAGTGGTAGCAGTCTGTCGGTTCAAGTGTTGCATAAATAGTTATTGATTTAAGGCAACAACTGGTCAGCAAAGGCTGACGAAAGACATGTGGGACGTGTGAGACGCTGGTTAAACTTCTAGAAGGCCAGGTGTAAGAAGCAAAAGTCGAGCAGTTGCTTAAAGGAGTGAGTTTGACCAAAGTGGGAGAGTGGCAGAGTAGCATATGAGTTCAGTGGAAAGATAACAACACACTTGGAGGAAAGTTTAGAGTGATTTGGGAATTTTAATGGATGGTGATTGGGTCCGTGGGCTAAATTTGAAATATTGGCTATTATATGGCGGGAGATTGGATGCAACATAAAAGAGTTGCTTGGTATGAAGAAGGATGCAATATAACTTTGAATTGGAAGATATTGTCTCAAATTTAGTTGATGTCCTTAAGAAGTGAACGGTCTGGTTCAGTTGGTGAAGGAGAAGGGGCTCAGGATGGGTTATTGATGTCGTAGTGATTGTAACCCGTGCAGAAATGTTGGAAAATGTCGGCATGTAATTTCCACAGTGGGTTATCTCCTGTGAGCAAGTCAGCGGTCGCGTGGTTGGCGAAGCTTCTGCGAAGGATTTTACCGACTATCCAGTAAGAGGTCGAGTATGTAAACGTAGCTAGTGATTCAGAGTGTTCATGAAATGGTTAACAGGAAGATTTCGAGAAATTTGGCAGGTTGCTCTAGCAAGATCATGTCAACAATGGAGAAAGCATCCTGGTGGGCTCCAGAGTTGTGTCATAATAGCTTCAAGCTAAGTGGGAGAGTCTCACTGCCTACGGTTGGGTTGCATGGTTATATACTTGTGAGGTTTCGAGTTATCGTCATATTGGTGAGTTAATACAGCTAAGGAAAAAGAACATAAGTGATAATTTGAGCAAAGGAATTGATAAAGGTGTGCCATAGTTGTCTCATGCTCGGGCTTTGGGAAGATTCAGGTTTATGCTTCGTACATAGGTGATTTGCAAGGGAAGTGATTCAGTCAGGTGCTTTATTAAGACGGGTGTTCATGTACCAGTGGAGCCTTGGAGTTGATTATATTTCGGACCAAGCCAGAGAGGGTGACTCTCAACAACAGTCCTAGTGAGTTCAAAGGATAAAATGCGGTGCCTATAGGTTTCAAGCCCGCAGTATTGTTGAGAATCGAGCTTTTGCAGCGGATTATGATAAGAGGCTCAGAACGTTTTATGATATTTTCGGCTTGCAGTGTAGCATTCGGAGGAATGAGAGAAAATGACTTCAGATTCGTAGGAGAATTATCAGACTGGGTGTACCAATCGAAAATGCGGATGTGTGCAAGGAGGGCATGAAACAGTTCATGAGTTTGGAGACAGCATGGTCTCGTGATACAAGGCCACTCAGGAAGAGTGTGTATTGAGTTGTTATGTGTTAACTGGAGTTATTATTATTTCTGAGTCAAGTTAAGGATGAGATAAAAGAAGCCGGATCGATTAGCCACGGTTGAATGGCGTGATTGCGGAAGCTATCAGTTCCTCTAGCGTGGTAAGATTATGCATGTGATTTGTGGCGGTAAGTGCGAGGCTTGACGGCAACCGTAATTGGTTCTATTTGAGAGTATTCAAGTATTATTCCATGTGATGTGTAGGCGAATCCCAGAAGGGTTATGGTCGTTTAGACCACTACTGGAGGATTTGCATGTTCTACGGTTATGAGAATTCACTCGTGTGTTGCTATGGTTCTCTCGGAATGAGTTAAGTAAAAATTTTCTATATGATGACGTGTTTATCCTATTATTGGTTCAGGAGTTATGATGAAACTCTTGTACTATTGCATATTGGCATGTCAGGTGTAGCGAGCGGTATGAAATTTGAAAGTGAGGATAAAGGTTGCGGTTCGGCATTGGCAAGAATGTCACGAGCTTGGATGAGCAGAAAAGGGATTTGGATGTTTAGAGTAAGCTAGTATTGTCTTCGGTGTCACCTGAGATCAGTGTTTGCGTAAGAGGCTTCGGATTCTTAATTTGCTTTACGTCATTTGTACGGCCGGTGGTATGGATGTGCAGACTGGTTACCTGGTGTGTGAGGTCGTTGAAGTGTATTCCACGGGAAGATCGTATAAGGGTGTCATGTAGTCACTTGATTGATTGAGATTTAAACCAAGTATGAAGAATGTGGTGATATTGCTTATTTGAGAATTTATTTTTGGAGGGCGCTCGATTCATTTGGTTTTGGATTGTGGAAGTTTGTCCCGGTTATGATGGTTGTTCTTGTATGTTATGAGTAAAAGGGGGTTATTACGGACCCTTGAAAGGTTATTAGCCTAGTACGGTGCGATCAGAATCGGCTTGAGGTTTGTGAATGGATTTAAATATGAACATGGGCTCTATATCAGGCCATATATGTTCATTTCAGCATAGCGCTCCTCATGGAGGAGTATTCGGACGTAGGATGTTGTTTCATCGTCGGCTATTTCATGTAATGTTATATTATGCAGTGTGAGTTGCGTAATGGCTCGATAAATTTCGTACATGTTGAGGTTCCGCGTAGTGATGGTGTTATGTGAGCAGGATGGTTCTTGAGATTCAGATCATATATCGCACCTCAGTTGTGCTTGAGTTTTGTAGCGTATGGCGCTATCTGTCTCCCCAAGATAATATTATGCACTTAGCGTGCTTGTGGCCGATCTTCAGTATTTTGTAGTAATGAGCACTCTAGCTCGGTATGTGTCTCCTTATATAGATTTTATGTGTGGATCGGGTGGCACGCCTCCACGGGTATGTTATTTGGATCCAGTTGCATGCCTCAACAGTGTGATGTTGAGTACAGTTTCCTATATCTAATATTCTATGTTTTTCTTCTCATTTTCTGAAGAAGGTTCATAATACCTTTCGGTTGTCTAAATTAGTTACGTGGGTTGAGTTGTTTCTTCCAGTGTTCGTTTTCCCTATGTATCACTTTCGAGTTTGTAGCTTATTGGTACGTGGTGGAATCATATGAGACTTTTGGGTCATGTCTAGGGTGGATTATTGCCTGAGCAGTTCGTACTAGGTGAGAAGAGATTAGGGAATCTAGGATCAGTGCAATCGGATTATATGAAGTATATTAAAGATCAAACACCATTATTTGGTTCCGAGTGAGGTGATGGTTCTCGTTAGGACTATAGACTTAATGATTTGTTGACTGGGCAGTTGGTTATGAATTTCTACATGATTCATCCATTGTGGCGGTATTGCAAATGTTGGGACAAGACTTATATATGTCATGAGGTGCGTTGGGAGCATAAGATTCGTGGAATTTCGGTTATTGTTATGAGAGGATGTTATTATGGTCTTATGGGTTATGCAGTGCATAGTGTGAATTCATCGAAGGTATGCAATCATGTATCGGTGCATCGTGTAGTGACAGATACGGTGCTCGTATGTTAGAAGCATGTCTGGTAGAGAATTCCGGATGTTATAATTGGGCTCTAAGCTTATTTGCTTAAACAAAGGAGAATATCTTCATATTTGCTCGAGCTAATGTGCTCAACTGAGAGGTGGTAGCACGGGTAGGTGCATGAGGTGTTAAACAGTGATTTCAGACAACTCTTGTGCAGTTCTCAGTACGTTGAAGGATGAATGTATGTTTAAGTGGGAGAGAATGTAACGACCCAACTGGTATTTTTGAGCTCTAGCGCGTTGTTCGGCAGTTTGAGGCCATAAGCAGCTTCACTTCAGGTATTATGCCTTGTACATATGGTCGGAATTGAATTCTGGGAAGTTCGGAGTTGATTTGGAAAGGGAATTCTCATTTCAGAAGCTTTAAGTTGGAAGAATTGACTAAGGTTGGATTTTTGAGTAAACAACCTCGGATTCGGGATTTGAAGTTTCTAGCAGGTTCGCATGATGATTTCGGACTTGGGCGTATGTCCGGATCGGGTTTTGGATCACCCGGGAGCATTTCGGCGTCTATTGTGGAAGTTAGCATTTTTGGAAGAATTTCATAAATTTGGATTGAAGTGCATCTTATTGTTATCGATGTATGTTTGGGATTTTGAGTCTGGGAATAGCTCCCTATGGTGATTCTGGTATTGGGAGCGCAATCAAAAGTGGATTTGGAGGTCTGTAGGTCATTTTGGGGTCATTTGGCTAAAGTTAGAAATTTGAAGGTTTTTGAGGAGTTTGACCGGGAGTGGACTTTTTGATATCGGGGTCGGATTCTGATTCTGAAAGTTGGAGTAGGTTCATAATGTTGAATATGACTTGTGTGCAAAATGTTAGGTCAATCGGACGTGATTTGATAGGTTTCGACATCGAATGAAGAAGTTTAAAGTTCTAAAGTTCATCAAGTTCGGATTGGGGTGTGATTCGTGATTTTAGCATTGTTTGATGTGATTTGAAGGCTCGACTAAGTTCGTAATGTGTTTTGGGATGTGTTGGTATAATGGGTTGAGGTCCCGAGGTCCCCGAGTGGATTCCGGGTGGTAGACATATCGAACTTGGACTTGGAGGAAGGGCTGAAGCAGCTGGGCTTCTGGTGTAACCACACCTGCGAGGTTTTGGTTTCCGGTGCAACACCGCAAAATCAGCCACGAAGGTCGCAGGTGCGATCTAGGCTAGGAGAGTTGGTACCGCAGATGCAGTCATTCCGCTATAGAAGCGGGACTGCACCTGCGGAAAGAAGGGCGCAGATGCGGGAGTTGAGGGGCTGGAGGAGGACCGCAGAAGCGGATTATCGGTCACACCTGAGGAACCGCAGAAGCGGTCAAGTGATCGCAGGTGCGAAAATGCTAGAGGCAGTGAGGTTCTTTAAATCGGGGGTTTGGCTCATTTCAACCCCATTTCTTCCATGGGAGCCGATTTTGGAGCAACTTTGAGGTGCCATTTTCACCACCAAGCATGAGGTAAGTGGTTTATTTTCACCATCGATCATGTATATGTTTTAACATGGAAATTAGTAGGAAGTTAGGATTTTGAGGAAAACCTAGAAAGTTGGAATTTTTGGATTTTTACCACGAAATTGGGCATGAAACTGAGAGAAAATTATATGTTTGAGTTCGTGAGGTTATGGGTAGAGTTTATCTTCAAAAAAATTCGGAATCCGGGCACGTGGGCCCGAGGGTGATTTCATCAACTTTTTGATCTGGGTTAGGAATTGTTGTAAATTGGATTATAATGAGTAATTGAGTATATATTAATGGGTTTGCATAATTATTGGCTAGTTTTGGAGCGTTGTGCATTGATTTAAGTCATCGGAAGGGCGTGGAGTGCCGGTTATTTCTAACCTTGTCAAAAGGGGGAATTAACCTCATAGGTGAACTAAATTAATATGTGATTATTTGTGGAGGCTACGTACGCACGAAGTGACGAGAGTTCGTATTTAGCTACTATTCCTGTTATGTCCGGGTAGCCTTAAGATTACACCATTCTTTGTGGACACCGTTAACTGATTATATATATTGTTTTTATTGGATAAGAACTAAATTCAAGATTTTAAGAATTTCAAAAGTTTCAAGTAAATTATTATTTTGAAAATAATTGAGGAAAGCTGTGTTATATTTATATGTAACCACGTCGCAAATATATTCCGCGAGCGGGGTGACTATTTCCACTACTCTCATGGGAGCGGGTCATTCGCTCGGCAGATTAAATAGATGCATCTATGGTTCGTGCCATTCAACCCTCTAACGGTGCATAGTTTAAATATTGTTGGATCGGGGCATACGACCTCGGCATGATTTGCGCATGCTTGTATTGCTTGCCTTGATATTTATAAATGATGATATTGCCTCTCTGGCCTGACATAAATTGATAAATGATGAAATGCTAACTTTGGAAATCTCTTATTATTAAAAGACTTTTTAACCTGCTTCATGCTTATTGAGTTTGAATCACTTTATAAAATCCATGCTTCTACACATTTTGGTATTTATTTATTGGACCACTAGTGAGTGTCGAAGTCGGCCTCTTGTCACTACTTTTTCGAGGTTAGACGGTATACTTACTGGGTTCTTGCTGCACAGGCACATGGACGACTAGTGACCTAGTCAGGCGCAGCAGCATGGTTGATACAGAGAGTTAGGTAAGTTGCACCTCTCGAGACGACCCGCAGCTAGCAGAGTCTCCTTCAGAGTATTGTATTGTATCTTTTCTTTGGTGTCCAATTTATTTTCCAGAAAGTTATTATATTACATCTGTTTCCTAGAAACTGCTCATGCACTTGTGACACTGGTTCCTGAGATGACTATGGGATTGTTCAGATTTAAATTGTAAATATTTCTAATCATTATGTAAAGATCATCTTTTATTAGTAAAAATTGACGGAGAATTATAGGTTTCAAGAATTTTAAAACAAGGACTAAGTTAAGAATTTATGGTCGGCTTGCCTGACAGCGGTGTCCCACGCCCTCACGACCCTTAATGCATTATGGGTCGTGACAAACCCGAAGGCTAGAATGGACTTACAAGAATATTGTACACGACCTGAATTATACTTGCAGACAACGTATAATAGTAAGGTGTTCAAGCCCAAAGCAAGTTACCCATTCACTTTGGAGGAAAGACGACATATTTGTGATTGGGTTACGAAATCGCAGATGCTTGAGGATTATGCATCAAATCTGGGGGGGAGGATG
>ML368623.1:0-10319 GCA_005239525.1 Nicotiana knightiana | reverse complement strand
GGGGGGGGGGAGTATATATGGAGGTAGGGAAGTTGAGCCTTTGAAAAGTCATGACTGTCATGTTTTCATGGATATCTTAGTGCCTATTGCATTTTGTGGTTTGCCTGAAAGAATCTGAAACCCATCACAGAGATTAGTTTATTTTTCAAAAACTAGTGTTCTACCACCTTAAGGGAAGAAAACCTACTTCAGATGGATCAGGACATTCGTGTAACTTCTAGTAAGATAGAAAAAATATTTCGATGTGGTTTCTTTGATGTGATGGAACACCTTCCAATCCACCTTGTACATGAGGCACGACTTGGAGGGCTTGTTCAATGCAGATGGATGTATCCCTTTGAGAGGTAATATTATAAGTTTGATGTAATATTCTATTTTATTTGAATGTTCTTGGTTAACGTGACATTATGTAGGACAATTGAAAAATTCAAACAATTTGTTAAGTAGAGGAATAGGATTGAAGGATCTATGTGTGAAGCCTATCTTGCAAAGGAAACTGCACATTTTTGCTCTTATTATTTTGAGAGTAACACGCCATGTTCTAGGAATAGGCCCAATAGGAACAATGTCGTGTGAATGATCCATTATATCCACCAATATCCATATTCAATCAACTAGGACGATGTTCTAAGGATGTTAGAAAGAGAAGTTTAAGTGATATGGAATACAAGTCAGCTACAATTCATGTGCTGCTAAATTGTCCCGAAGTTGTATCATTTCTTAAGTAAGTATTGATTTATTAGTTATCAAAATGTAAAATTTACAGTGATTACATATTGATGCAACTACTAAAAATATTTGATGCGCCACAGTCACTTCGTGGGTCAATTTGGCCATGATGTTGTATATACGAGTTGATACGTGGTTCAAATAGTTTGTAAGTTTATCCTGATAATGTTCTTCTAAAGTTCCCTCTATATATATATGGGTCGCATTTGCGGTCAAGTCAGTATTAGCATTTGCGAACTTTTCATCGCAAATGCAATGATTGTAGAGGTGTGAGAGTCTTCGCAAATGCAATGGATTTCTCATATTTGCGGGCTTCGCGTTTGCGAAGCCCGGGTCGCAAATGCGACATCTGCAGCTGAATAAATTATGACTTAGACGGGATTTTTGGTTCATTCTTCAAATTTTCAAAATCTAAAACCTTAGAGGCAATTTTCCAAGACTCCTTCTTCCCCAAATAATTGGTAAGTGATTCTAAACTAGTTTCTTTCAATCTTTCACTACTTTTCCTAAGATTTCAACCTAAAATTTAAAGTTTTCATAGTGGAGTTGGGGGTTTTTGGGTAGAAACGAAGAATTTGGTAAATTGGGAATTTATACCTCATGAGGTCGGATTCCAAAATAAATTGCATAACCGGGCTCTGGGGTGAATGGGTAATCGGTTTTTGGTCCAAATTTCGGGTTTGAACCAAGCGAGCCCGGATGTTGACTTTTGTTGACTTTTTCAGTAATGACCTAAATTGATTTTTTTACAATCGTGGGTAGTTCCTAAGGCTTAAATTGAATCGTTTGGTTGGTAATTTGCTAGATTTTATTGGTTCGAAGGCTTGTGTGAAAGGAAAAGTCGTGGTTGAGATTTGAGTTTGGTCGTTGGAGCGAGGTAAGTGTCGTGGTTAACCTTGACTCGAGAAAATATAAATTGTTTGCCTAATTTCTACTTGTTTTGATATTGGGTACAATGTATATGTGAGATGACGTGTACTTATGCGTTATTGTCGGGTTACGGCATGCGGGTTGGCTTCTTCTATGTAGTTTATTACTTATTTTGATTCGTTATCCCTGCTTAGATTAGTGACTTGCTAAATTGATAGTCTTATTGTGTTTACGACTTTTGGTGATAATTGGGAATTGAATCCGAAGTTGAAGTTTGTATTGTAGAACCATTGTTGAGGTAAAGCTTGTTATTGTTGAATTCTATCTCCCCGCTCTATGTTGTTCATTGTTTCGTGGTGAGGGAGAGTGTTAAGGCACGAAAGGTGATGCTGTGCAATATTGTGAGTGTTAATGCACGAAAGGTGATGCTGTACAATATTGTGGGTGTTAATGCACGAAAGGTGATGTTGTGCAATATTGTGAGTGTTAATGCACGAAAGGTGATGTCGTGCCATATTGAGAGTATAATGCATGAAGGGTGATGTCGTGCCATATTGAGAGTGTAATGCACGAAGGGTGATGTCGTGTCGTATCATTGATTTACATTCTGAGGTTGAGAGTAAAAGCACGAAGGTGATGTCGTGCAACATTTTGTTTCATTTTGAGGTTGAGAGTAAAATAACGAAGGGTGATGTCGTGCAACTTTTTTTATAATTTTTGATTATTTTTACTGATTAAGGGCATATCGACTGTTCTGGTTATCATATCTGCAGTAACTCTTATGTCTTGTTTTCCCCATTAGCATGTTCCCCTCCCAGTAGTACATGTTTTTAGTTGTTATTGTTGTTTTTCGTGTACATATAATGTTATATGCACAGGTTTAATATGTGGGTGTCTTGTCTTAGTCTCGTCACTACTTCATCGAGTTTAGGCTCGACAATTACGAGTAAATTGGGTCGGTTGTACTCATACTATACTCTGCACTTCTTGTGCAGATTTTGGTACTGGTTGTAGCTGATCAAGAGGTTAGTTGTTGGATTTGCTGTTAAGAGACCAAAGGTAGATCTGCTGGCGTCCGCAGACCCTGGAGTCTCTTCCTAGTTTTATCATTTATTGTTTCTTTACTTCAAAACTGTGTATTTCCTTTTCAGACTCTGTTTGTAGTAAATCATAGTAGCTCGTGAGTTGTGACTCCAGATCCTAAATATTTCAGATATTATGGGTTTATGTTATTCCGCAAAGCTGTTTTAGTTTTTGTTTAGCTAAATTGTTCTTATTATTGAAAATGACTGAAGTTGGCATTAAGAATTCTCTAACGTTGTCTTGCCTAGCAAGGGAAATATTAGGCGCCATCACGGACCCGACGGTGGGAGTTTCGGGTCGTGAATATATATATATATATATTCGGTTATGCTAACTTATGATTTTTTTGACACTATGTAGGTAAATAAGTCAAATAATGGTGTAATCAATTTTTAAAAGATATATCTTGGGGACCTGGGCTTCAGGTCACAAAAATGTCTAAGTACGTAGTGAATGGTTATAAGTTTCATACCGAGGATTGCTCTAAAAATAAAAATAGCAATAAAAGCGGGTTTTGGGTTCAAGGTGGTGATGGCAACCAAGTTGGAGATATTGATACTATGGTGTGGTCAAAGAAATATTACAACTAGAATATATAGGTTGGCCATATAAGAAATTGATACTCTTTAGATGCAAGTGGTTTGACCCAAATTCAACAAGAGGTACAAGAGTGAACCACCAATACAATATAATTGAGGTTAATCATACGAGGGGGTATGATCGTTATGATCTTTTCATAATTGCACATAACGTTAGGCAACTGTATTATGCTCCTTATCCATTGCGGCGAAATAAATCCGATTGGTGGGCTGTAATCAAAACTAAGCCTGTAGGTAGGGTGGAAGTCGAGAATGTGTTAGATGTTGCATATCAAAACGATATCTCCAGTGTTCACCAAATAGCGGACGGTCAGTTAGAAAATGATTTGGAACATCCTGAATGCATATTGGAAGAAGTTGATATAAATGAAGTAACAATAATTATAAGTTTCATACAGAGGATTGCTCTAAAATAAAAATAGCAACAACATCAGGGTGTGGGTTCCAAGTGGTTATTGCAACCAAGTTGGAGATATTGGTATTATGGTGTGGTCAAAGAAATATTACAACTAGAATATATAGGTTAGCCATATAAGAAATTGATACTCTTTAGATGCAAGTGGTTTGACCCAAATCCAACAAGGGATACAAGAGTACACCACCAATACAACATAATTGAGGTTAATCATATGAGAGAGTATGATCGCTATGATCCTTTCATAATTGCACATAACGTTAGGCAAGTGTATTATGCTCCTTATCCATTGCGGTAGAATAAGTCTGATTGGTGGGTTTTAATCAAAACTAAGCATGTAGGTAGGGTGGAAGTCGATAATGTGTTAGATGTTGCATATCAAAATGATATCTCCAATGTTCACCATATAGTGGACGATCAGTTAGAAATGATTTGGAACATCCTAAACACATATTGGAAGAACTTAATATAAATAAAGTAACGATTATAGAAAATGAGGACAAAGAATCAACTGATGAAATTCAAACAAGTGAGGAAGAGGAATTCTCGGAAGAGGAAATACGTCAACGAGGATTAAAAAGTTGGTTTTTTTTAAAAGCACTCTCGTGTTATAACTAGTTTCTTATATGTTTAAATCTAAATATGTATTATATTATGTAGATGGTAGGCAAGGTCAAGGTAACAATGACACTACTAGTTATGGGGGTCGAGAAAAGGCTAGGAAGGGAAAGAGGAGGGTAGAATCTAGGGATAACAATACTCCCTCTTTTCCACCCTCTTCAGAGATGCCTATGTCTTATCCTCCACCACACAGCTATATTGAGTTGCCACAGCATCACGAGGCCTAAGCCTTCATCCACACACCAGGTCTTCCATCACAGGGCCATAGGACTATACGTCTAACATACAGTCTAGCTGCCTTACAACCACGGGATCGCAGCCATCTGCATCACAGCCACGTGGATTGCATCCCTACATATCACAGCCACATGGATTGCAGTCATCCATATCACAACCACTTGGGTCACAGTCATCAGTATCACAACCACATGGATTGCATCCAGCTATATCGCAGTCACAGGGACCGCAACCATCTTCATCATCGACTTTATCCATTTCAGGACTTCGCCTTCGAGACTGTGGATCTGATCCCCCTACACCATCTACACTTTCCTCTAATACACATGCTGAGGATGATGATCTAGAGTAGTGCATAATGATCGTTATGGCAGGATCATCATAGTCCCTAAGGGTAACGAGTAAGAGTTATTTGTTGTTTTATAATGTTTTTACTAATATATTCATGTGTTTTTATTATTAAATTGAAGGTTCAGGACGGGTAAGAAGACTATGAAGATAATCACCATTGCGATCAAAAAGCTTTATGATGGCCCTTATGCTACTAGGACTAATTTTCCATACTCGTTGAAGGAGCAAATATTCAATCAGTTTAAGGTATAAATGTTCTTTTAAGCAGTTTAATAGTTTATATTAATGATGTTTCCATCTAATATTTAACTTTGGGAATGCAGAGCAAGTGTGTATGGGAAGACCGCTATAGCGAGAAAGTGGCTTCAAATTTTCATCAGAAATCCTGCAAGAGATTGGCGGATCATTTCTCGGATAGTAGAAAGAAGAACAAGAGGCATGACTAGTTTCTGCAACATTTATGGGATGATTTGTTAAGGCAATGGCAGACCAAGGAGTTCTTAAAGAGGAGCGAACAAGGAAACAACGCTCGCTCACACGATAGGGAGGCTCCTTGCACACTAGGGGTGTTATCAACGGGACAATAAGAAGAAGATTGGTAATTGCTTAAATTATTTTACTTTTATAAGTATATCAATTCTATTTATTAACTAAATTAATTTATTTTCAGGAAAAGAAATACGGGCGTCCAATGAGCCACGATGAGCTATTCAAGGAGTCGCATATTTTAAAGAAGAAGAAAGAGGGGGATGGAGATAGGTGGGTCGAGGAACGGGCAGATACTGCATATATAAGCTTTCAATTTTCTTTAAGTGTCATAATTTACTTTTATAAGAATTTTTAAATACTAATTTAATTTAAAATAATGTAGGGTCGCTACCAAAGTAACGTGGAGGAATTCATTCGTAGTCAGCCAGCTGGTGAATCGGACGAGCCAATCCAACCTTCGGACGAGGATGTTGAAAGAATATGGTGGTTGTTGTTGGCGGTCCAAAAGAGGGAAGGTATACGAGCTTCCTGAGAAAAAATTGCATCGCTATAGATGTGGAATGCAAGGAATAGGAACGTCCTCATAGGGCGGGGAACTTAATAGGGAGAGCCTCTCGGCTATGTGGGAGACAGTGACAAAGCTTACATCCGAGATAGAAGCGGCTAAGGAAAGAGAAAGGCTTAGAGATGCTCAATTCCTTGGTATGCAAGCTCATATCAGAACTCTCCTTTCTACTAGAGCTTTTCTGTTTCCCCGATCTCGTAAGTCATCGCTAGAGACTCGGCCTCCACGTGATCGTTCCTCATGTCCTCCCCGTGATTGTTCCTCCCGCCCGACCCGTGATCGTTCTTCCCGTCCTCCACAAGACCGTTCTCTATTCCATCTTGTAGATGAAAGTTCATCAGATGGTGATGATGTTGTAGAAAACACTCCTTGACCAATACTTTGATATAATTTGAACAAGACTAATAGAACTAATTTTGAATTATATTGAACAATTTTGAACTTATTGTAATTACTTAGTCTTTGCTTGATTTTGGATTATGATGCTTAATTGAACTTTAGTTTGATAGTTTTAAAGTATTAATTGGATGTCTGGTTGTTGTTGTTGGATGTTTGGTTGATTTGTGATGAATTAGGGGTTGTATGTGGTGAACTGGTGGTTATTAGATGTGAATTGGAGGTATTGGTATGTTGTTTTTATTTGGCAGGTAGTGTGGCTACCAAAATAGACATTTTCTGCCTAAATTAATCCCAGAAAACCGATCAACCTTGGTCAGTAACTAATAAAAAAAATTAAATTGCAAATTGCCGACCAATGTTGGTCGATTAATGCACATTGAATTCCCAAAAATTCAACATTACCGACCAACATTGGTCGATAAGTTGTCTGCCCTGTCCAGATTATCGACCAACGTTGGTCGGTATGTTCAAATTTTAATTATTTATAAAAACAAAAAATATATTTTCCAATACCGACTAAAATTGATCGGTAAGCAAAATTAATAAATTTGAAATAAGTCAATTAAATTGTCAGATAGTCGTGTAGAGCATACCGACCAATGTTGGTCGGTAACTTCCGACCAGCTTTGGTCAGTATGCTTTTCTGACCTTCAAAATACTGACCACACGTTAATGGTCGCGTTTTAGAAGGTTATTGGCCATTACCGACTAACTTTGGTCAATTTTTTTGGACTGTTTTTTTCAAATTTCTAGTAGTGCAGTTATGATTCAAATAGAAAAAAATTATCTTATAACAATTTTATGTGTTTTACTTATGAATCTCCTATGTGTTAATTTTTAACCAATATCCTATAAAAGGACCATACAACTAAAGAACATTTGTAGTATGCCACCAAACCAACCTCCGCCCGTGATCGTTTTTATAAGGTTAAAAGTTAATGTCCATCATAGATTTACTTCAAATTACCTAATAATTTAACCTAATTGTATAAATATTTTTTATGCATGTCAGTCAACAAAACTTAAACTTGGGACCCGAATATATCATAAGTAGGCTCCTTGATCTCCATTTGATTATTGAAATCACTCTATATAATATTGCACGGCATCACCCTTTGTGTTTTACACTCTCAATAATATGGCACGACATCACCATTCGTGCTTTACACTCTCTCTCACATGATAATGAATATAAAATGGCACGGCATCACCCTTCGTGCTTTACACTCTTCCTTACCAAGCATAAGAATATCAATAAAATAGCAAGGCAGGAAGTATATATAACATCGAGGAGAGTGATCAACGAATATTCCAAACAAGCATCACCCTTCGTGCTTTACACTCTTCCTTACCAAGCATAAGAATATCAATAAAATAGCAAGGCAGGAAGTATATATAACATCGAGGAGAGTGATCAACGAATATTCCAAACAAGTTCTCAATTACTGCTTTACAATCCAACAATGATTCAATGAACTCTCAAGGGCCACATAATTCAAGTACTTCCACAAATCTCACAATTCATTAGCAACACATGTATAGAATCCAGCATCCCAAAATATCGGCCATAGCAAGGTAGTAGTGATCACGCATAGAGACGATCGAACAAGACACATCAATGTATTCCCAAAGTTCTATCCAGTTTGATCATATTCTTAGGCTAGAGTTTATTTCTAACATTTTATACTACGTTCTTAATATATGTAAATCAAGTGAGGCATGAAGCAAGGAAGTTACGTAATTCTACAAGACACAATTATAACATCATCTACCCCCGAGTATGATTAACCCCGTCACATATATATATGCTCGTCACCTCACATATGTATCACCTCCGCATGTAGCAAATACGAGGAAAAATTCCCTCAACAAAGTTAGGCAAAACACTTACCTCGATTCGGCTAACTCAATACTCAACTTAGCCTTTTCCTCTATGAATTCGCCTCCGCTCGACTCAATCTAGCCAATGACGACTTGAATACATTACACGATGCAAGAGAAAACAATTTCAATTAATAAAGCTGTGATTTTTATTCAATTCCTAAAAAGTCAATAAAAGTCAAACTCTAGGCCCGTCGGGTCGAAGGGTAGGTCTTGACTACCCATAGTCTCACGAGTCCAAATATGTATTTTGTTTTCAAATTCGAGTCCTATTCGACTCTCAAAACTAAAATTTTTATTTTTCAAAATTTTGACAAAATCCCCAAGTTTTCCCATAGATTTCCCATGAATTTGATGTTAAAACTTGTAATAAGTCATGAAGTATAGTTGGAAATTGATTAAAGATACTTACCCAATGTTTTGGTATGAAAATCCCCTTTCAAAATTGCCTCACCTCGAAGCTAGGGTTCAAAAATATAAAAAATGAAGTAAAAACTCGGAATCCTCAACACTTAACAGGTTGCGGATGTCGCATTTGGCACAGGAGGTTTGCTGATGCGACCCTCACAAATGCGGAAAAACTGTCGCAATTGTGAACATGAAGGATTTCGTTAAAGACACATTTGCGAGCAAATGTGAAGGCTGGATTCTTCGAAAATTCGGCAGCCTCATCGCAAATGCGAAAACTGCCCAGCGCCCAGGCTTCGCAAATGCGAGGTCCCTTCGCAAATGTGATGGCTGCATTTGCGACAAGAATATCGCAAATGCGAAGAAACATGAACCAGCAATCAGAAATTAATAAAAATCATTCTGAAACTAATTCGAAACTCACCCGAGCCCTCGGGGCTCTATCCGGGGGAGAGATTGAGCAAGAAATAGTAAACGGTCTTATCAATACACAAATGTATAACTCCCCAGGAATTTTAATTGCGCTCATATTCATTACCGTAGGAATTGGGTTCAAGATTTCCCCAGCCCCTTCTCATCAATGGACTCCTGTCTTATACGAAGGAGTGTGGTTCGTTCGAGAAATTCCTACCTCTCCATCTAAAAATATCATACGGAGTTGCTCGTGTGATCAAATCGCCAAAATAACACCTAAAACTACGGATTTAGCACCAACACTCATGAATTTCTCAAGAACATTTCAAAATTACTATCTTCTCAACCGGACGTCCGAATCGCGTCAAATCAACTCTGATTTCTACCAAATTTCACAGACATGACTTAAATATTATATTAAACCTATACCGCCCTCCAGAACTAAAATACGGGCCCGATACCAATGAGATCAAACATTATTTAATTTCTTTAAATCCTTAGAATTTTAGTCTTACAATTTTTCATGAAAAATTCATTTCTCGAGTTAGGGACCTCGGAATTCGATTCCGGGCACGTGCTCAGGTCCCATATTTTATTACAAACCCACCGGGACCGTCGGAACACAGGTCCGGGCCCGTTTACTCAAAACATTGACCAAAGTCTACTAAAATCAACTTTTAAAGGCTAAAATTATCATTTTCTCAAATTTTCACACAAGGGCTTTCCAGATACGCGTCTGGACTGCGTACGCAAATTGAGAAGGAATAAAATAAGGTTTTAAAGGCTTCAGAACACCGGATTGGGTTCTAAAACACAAGATGACCTTTTGGGTCATCGCAGGATAAAACCTTAAAGTAAAGGGATAAGTGTAAACGAAGGAATAACCAGCATGGTAAGAGGTGATTCTTTGGTTATCACTAGGTGTCCTCACTGGAAAATTAGGTTTCCAATGCCATTCACGTCGAACCAAGGAAAGAAGGCATGGGTTAATCAAGCTAGGGTAAGGATCAGCAGTGTTAAGAGAAGTTATAGAAGAAACTTATTTTTTCATAGCTTCACGATCTGATACAAAAGAAAACTCTTGTGGGACAATCTCAGAAACACTAGGTTCTCGCATGGGTTCGTTTTAATCCTTTCCTCTAGAAGAAGATCTAGGAGTTAAGAGAGTTCTAGCCCTAGAAAAAGATGCCTTAGCAATACTACTTTGAGGATTTCTTCTTGATATTGACTTTGACCGAAAAATTTATTTTTGGGTTAA
>MDKJ01007108.1:0-39932 GCA_005239525.1 Nicotiana knightiana | reverse complement strand
AATTGATGTACATAATGAACTGAAATCTCCTCTATTTATAGAAGAAGGAAGCTGGTGTGTAAGCTGCTACTGCAAGCTGCTGTGTAAGTTGCTTGTAAGTTGCTACTGCAAGGTGCTGTGTAAGCTGCTACTGTACCAGATGTTGATAATCTTCTTCCGGAGGTAATGTTTATCCATAACGGAGTACCAAAATAATAAGTTTCTTCAGAAGGCTTATTTCCAATAAAATACTAAATAGATAAACATATTTTCGGCAGTGTCCCATATGGATAAGCTTCTTCAGGAAGCTTATTTACAAAGAAGTACTAAATAAACATCCATTATTTAATATATATTTATAACAAAGTTAATCTTTTCCTATATAAACTCAATAGTGTATACTCTAGAATATCACAAAAAATGTGGAACTATTTTCTCATTTCCGTTCTCACTACTATATCTCTTTTCGTGGCGGTAGTGGCTACCGTCATTGAGTCGTCGTCGGAGCTGTCAGTCCCCGCCGGCTGCCCTGTGCCGGACAGTAGACTTAATTACCGGCCAGTGATCGGGATTATTAGCCATCCCGGAGACGGAGCCTCGGGTCGGATAGTTAATTCCACCAGCGTTTCCTACATTGCTGGTTCGTATGTGAAGTTTGTTGAGTCAGCTGGGGCTAGGGTCATTCCACTTTTGTTTGAGGATTCTCCTCAAGTTCTCAATCAAGTATAGTCACCTATTTTAATTTGCCCCCGCTATATTTTTGAACGTCCTATTCTTTTAGTACAAAGTGGATAGTATTCTAAGTTTTATAAAAACAATTGGTTACTACTCTTTATGGTCACATATTATATGCTACTATTACCTTGACCTGTTAATGTATAAGTAGCATGTAGAAGAAAATAATATTAAATGTTGTAGTTGAAATATTATTATGAAAGGCAAAAGGCATCACGTCAAATTTAATTAACTAGTGTAATTTTTGTGACATGCTTGTAAAGGGGAAGTATTCAAGCTTACCAACCTCAAACTAAATAAATTCCTCCTAATTCCCCTTCTAGATATACAGGTTCAATTTCTTCTTTTTCAGGCCAACAGATATGTCCAAGTTATGACCCTGACATATTTATTGACCTGGAAAAGAAAATGAAAAAAAAATTCGAACCTAGTTTTCGAAAGGTCGTTCATTTTCGGGTAAATTTTACAAATAATCATATAACTATGACTTTTTTTTATCAACGTCATACAACTATATTTTCTCATAGAAAATCTTAAAACTTTTACTAACTCACACAAAAAGCATAGTAATCAAAAAATACAATTTTTCAGTTTAATAAAATCACATATTTTGTGATTTTTATTTTTATTTTCAGTCTAATAAATAGTAATACAATTTAAATAGGGATGACCCAACCCGACCTGGCCCACCCGCCCCAATACTCATATATGTAAATTAAAATAATACTAAAAGTGAATAGTAAATTCTTCAAAACATGATACTTCTATCTTTTACTCTTTTTTTTCAAGATTTTTATTCAAATTGATATTATTTTTATTTCAAGTTCTCTCTAATTATACTTTTTATTTCTTTATTTTTTAGTCAGAATCTCATGCATTCCGAACTAAGTTTTTTATGGGGAAGAATTCTCTTTTCGTATTATTTTGGCTTGCGTATATGGTGATACGGTCAGGCTGGATTAGGTCATCCCTATTTTAAGGGAAAAATATAAAATTACCGACCAGTAGAAACTAACTGCATTTGCTAACCAAAATATATATAGAACGTGTATGTTATATTTATATAATACACACATATATAAAAAATATTTTATCGGCCATTATTTTGGGAGTACTAAAAATATACTCATATTTCTCCTATTTTAATTTGGTAATTATCTATTATATTAAAAATAAAAAATAAAAAACGTAAAATATGAAAATAGTACCGGAAAATTTATTTTCCGACCTCTATGATTTTTATGTGTGTTGGTGAAAGTTATATGATTTTTGTGTGAGAAAACAAAATTATATGACTTTTATGGGGAAAAAAAATCATAATTATATGACCATTTGTGAAATTTACCCCTCATTTTCCCGTAAGTTGCAGTTAGTTGCTAACGTCGATGTTTATTTGCAGAAACTTAATCTAGTTAATGGCGTGATCTTCCCAGGAGGGTGGGCGAGGAAGGGTAAATATTTTGAGACTGTCAAAGCAATTTTCAAGGTAAATATTTATCTCATCAAAATCTATCCTGAAGTAAATTTGTTACTATTTTCGTAATTTTTGAAGGAAACTGAAACTGAGTTAACAGAAAACTACCTATTTAACTATAATATGTTCTGATGTTTCTACATTTTTCTTCCTGATATTGGCAGAAAGTTTTGGAGAAGAATGATGCCGGTGAACATTTCCCTCTCCTCGCCATCAACCTCGGATTTGAGCTTTTGATGATGATCGTCGCTAAGGTAATTCAGGAATAAGGAGCTTAGTTCACCGGGCTGTCTTTGTTGTATCACATTATTTGTCACCTTGGTTTTCAAACTCCATAAGTAAAAAAAAATTGTTACATCTTTTTATTAAGGCTGTTTTAATTATTGAGTAATTCTGACAGTTGCTGTTTCCATTTTTTGACTTCTTTTGTAACAGCACAACAATATTCTTGAGAAATTCAGTGTATCAAATCAGGCATCTAAACTTCATTTCGTGGAAACCGTGAATATTGAAGATACAGTATTTGGGAGGTATTCCTAATTTTAATTATTACTTACTAGTTATTTGCCAATCTAATTATTAACCAAGGACCGAGAACAGATATGGATCAATACTTCAGTTGTTTGTATACTAGGGTGTTAAAATAAGTGATTAGGAGGCATCTGGAATAGCGATTAATAAAAAGTGGAGTTATGTATTTGATTTATAAAAAAAAAAAATGAAAACTCTGGCAAATTGCATTTTGCATTATATAGAGGAGGGTTGTTTACTTTGGGTAATATGTTTGATGCAGATTCCCACCTACATTATTAAAGAAGTTGAGTAAGGAATGCCTTGTGCTACAAAGAAACAAGGTGAGTCCTAGAAAATGTGTTTTGCACTAACATATAACTGATAATTTTGGAGCAAGGGTAAGTTGTCTCCATGTGACGTTTAGGTCATGAGTTTGAGCCGTAGAAGCAACCAATAATGCTTTTATTAGGATAGGATGTCTATATCACACCCCTTGGGGTGCAGTCTTTCCCAGGATCCTGCATGAACATGGGATGTCTTGTGCACCGGGCTGCCCTTTTTTCCTTCTTGGTCGACACCTTTAAAATGTTTCAATGGGACTTATTCTTTTTGTTTCCCTCATTCAACAGTATGGTTTATCACCAGAAAAGTTTCAAGCAAATGATGATCTGTCTAGCTTTTTCATTATGTTGACTACCAGCACAGATACACGCAACAAGGTACGTATATAGTCTATATATTCATCAGCTGCCTCCTTCCAAGTGGTATCGAAAGTAAAGATTTTGGACTACTTTAATTTTCAACACAATGTGTGATCATGGTGAATCAGGTCTTTGTTTCTACTCTTCAAGCTGAAAACTATCCAATCACTGCTTTACAGTGGAATCCGGAGGTACCTCTGCACCAGATTTCTACTGAATTTGATTACGGATAATTATGATTATTTGTCATCTTATTGAATTCAAGACAGCATATTGCAGATGTAATTGAATTTGTTGCTTACATTCTGAGCCTTTGAAATTGTGCTCTATTACCTTTTCTCTAAACTTATTTGAGTGTTTCTCTGTCGTATCGCGGTATCGTTTTGAGAGTTTATGTAGAACAGCAATGACATAAAAAAGATGTCAGTTGATTTTCTTAGTTAGGAGCTAAATAGGGTAGTATACTCTCCAAAGAACTTCTCATATATCAGAATGTAACGGAGGGAGTATTTATTTGGTTTAATTGTTCTCGTTACTGCAGAAAAGTGCTTTTGAATGGGGATCATCAGCAATTCCACATTCTGAGGATGCAGTTCAAGTGACTCAACTTGTTGCCAACTATTTTGTCAGGTACACCTCTTTTGCTTATTATACCCTTTTGTGCTCCAAGGAAAGGAGAATCTGGTTCACATTCATGTCGTTATCACAGTGAGAACTCAGAAAATGAAACACATTAGACAAATATGGAACTAGAGTTTGTGTTTTCGTGAAACGACTAGGCAGAAGCTTCACAATGTCTTTCACAAGTAAACTAAACCAGTTACATCTTTTATTCAAAGGTAGTACTTATGGTTGCTAGGTTTCTGTTATTTTTCATATCTTGAAATGCAGTGAAGCAAGAAAGTCTTCTACTAAACCGGATGCTCAAAAAGTACTTGACAACCTCATCTACAATTACAGTCCCACTTATAGTGGAAATGCTGGGTAAGTTGTTCTGCAATTTGATATTTTTTCTAGTTAGCAATCACCTTAATTTCCAGGAATTCAGTTTGATGTGTAAATGTCTTTTCTCCTGCAGGAAGGGTTACGATGAGGTTTACATTTTCAACGGTCCTGCATTGAGCTCTCTTTAGGTGCAGAGGAAATGCAAATGACCTAGTAACAATATTAGAATAATCCCGAGTGTAACATTTGGTAATCGAACGGACTTCTCGAGTTGCATCTGAGACTAATGATGCTTCCACCAATCTCCAGTTTCATGTCAAAACAACTAGCACTTGATTGATAATAGCTCCGATCTAGTATCATGGCGTGCGTCTGTGTGTGTGTGTGTGTGTGTTTGAGTTTCAGTTATAAATATCCAGCATCAGCCCACAAACAAGATTCTTGAATGGTTTCTATTTTGCATTAAGGATAAAAGTACTGTAGTAGATTGCAATTACCTTGTACTAGTAGCTATACTTAGAGTTTAAATGCACATATACTATCATTAATAATATAATGTTGGGATAAAAAGAAAAGAAAAAACCTTAGACCCTCTACATAACCACAGTGCATAAATGGTTGATAAAAGGTTGTAGCTTAATGACAGTGGTAATCTATAAAAATAATGGATACAGTAATACTCTGCATCCATTTACTCAAAATTCTGACACCATCTTATGTGGACATAAACATTTCACACAAAGTCAAATTGCTACAAACAGCAAGCTAAGTTTATTTCATAAATTATTGATCCTACTAAAATCCAACTAAGGTTAAAAGCTAAATTAGAGTAACTAAACATGAGCAAATGTTTCAACATACTTGTAAGCATGATACCATTTATAATTGTACACAATAAAACCTTCAATGCTGAGATGAAGTTCTTCTAACTGCACTTTCATAAGCTCCTTGATATCCATACTCTTGATATCATAAGAGATCATTTTTTCTGGAACTGACAGGAAGAGCATCGTCTTCCCATCTTTCTCACCATCAACAAAACACAGCACATCAAATTGGTAACCGATAACATCAAGAGACTCCGGCTCATTAATCACCATTAGAGGAAACAAACGAGTCAGATCATCAACATCCACAACATATTTCACGAACCACTTTGAACAATCATTCTCCAATCCAAACACATTGAGCAAAGTAGGTCGAAGTGCATTTTCCTCGATAAGATGCAATTCTCCAGCAGATTGCCCGAAATGCTTGATTTTTCTTCCGTTACGCCCCTCAGGAACAGAAGTACTAGGCATTATTTTCACATTATCATTATCCACATCAAAGCACACAAAAGCTGAATGTTTAGTGATCCAATATATAGTACCATTCAAAAATACCCCTTTCCCAAAATAATACTCTCCTCTGACCCGAACTCCTTCACCCGTTTCCTTCCAATTATTATCTTCTGTAGAAAAAGTCAAAAACCTCAAAAACCCTAATCTTTCTCTAACAATGCAAATTATCTTGTAATTATTGGACCTTTTCGGATCAAAAGCCAAATTCATCGACACAATTTCTTCTTCATCATTAATATCAGGCAGTGGAATACTAGCGTGTCGATTTGTAAAAGGGTTATAAACACAATATAACACGTCATCATTATCAAGTTGAAGAAGCTTAAGGCACAACAAACCGTTACAACAGTGTAACGGTTCAACAGAACGGAAGCTGTTAATGAAAGTGCGGATATTAGAAGGGACATTCTTCTTAGTTGTTTCGGAGAAATTAAGGAGGTGATCTAAGTGGTAACTTTTGTCGGACTTACGGAACAAAAAGAAGCCGTCGTTAACAGCGGCGCTCCGGCGAGAATGGAGTTGCCGGAAATAAGGGTCGGATATTAAGGAACGCCAGTGATGAGAGACGCAACTGAAACGGAGAACAGAACTGGCTGGTAATTGTAAGAGAATTTCCTTTAAGAGATCATGGCTGCCGGCGATTTGTTCGGCCGGACAAAAAGATGATTTTGAGATCATCTGCTGGAAGTTTTCAGTCATTATTATGGGATTTAGCAGAATAGAGGAAAGTACCTCAGGAGTGAAGTGGAGAGGAGTTCAAAGGAATTAGAAATGTTCGTTCCTTTTGATTGAGTTTGTTACGGGGCCAACCTTTTCGACCCAGGAACAATATTGTTATTCGTAACTCTGTTTTAAAAGGCTTTTTTTTTTTTTTTTTTTTTTCAGATTCCTTCCGCTAGGAATAATAGGGTAGTTATTTTTTAATGTGGTATTTAATTCTTACAAGTATTTTTAATGTTAAGTAAAAATAGTTATTATTTTATTGAAACTAATACAAAAAGACGATTTTACCCTTTTTTCATGAGTGCTTTGTAAATCTTAAGGACATACTTCACGAGTGTTGTGTAAATATTAAGAACTGTTCTTAATATTTACACGATATTTATGAAGTTAAGGACATGATGCCCTAGAGTCTAACAACAGAAGATGCAGATACAGGACACTTTGTTCTTGATATTTACAAAGCACTCATCAAGTTAAGGACACCATGTCTTTAATATTTACACGACACTCATGAAGTTAAGGAAATGATGTCCTAAAATTTAACAATAGAAGGTGCAAATACAAGACATTTTGTTCTTAATATTTACACAACACTCATGAAGTTAAGGACACCATGTCTAGCACATGGGTATTTCCGTTAGGACGGGTAAAAGTCTATTAAAGCACTGGTTAAAGAGTAAATACATTTAAAATATTAGCTTAAGAGTAAATACAATTCTAATTAGTGGCTACATGTGCACTTCCCCCTTTGTTCGAGGCTCGCCTTCGAGCGAAGCACTATTAAAACGCTCTGAGACTGACACGTGGGCTTAGTTTTGTGAGAAGCGTCCGATTGTAGGCTAAACACATAACATCCAACGCTCCGAGCTCGCACAACAGTTCTTACTCAAATCATGTGTTAATTTTCCTAATTAGCAGCATTGACCTTCAAAATATTTTTAAAAATAAAGAATTAAAGGTTTATCCATCTATAAGAATATGAAAATTGAGAGTAACTCAAATAACGAATCATAATATTGCATATGTGCGAATTCATAACACCATGAGGTCGAATATAATTTGAATATTCTTCTAAATAGATAGCCAAAATTTATGTTTTCACTTGCTATTGACCTTTTTGTTTGAGTTCTTTATCTCTCAAAATTATTAAACTTTTATTATTTTGATATTTGAAAGTAATTTTAGTTACTCATAAAGGGGTAATATTTTAATTTATAGCACTGGTGAAGTTTTTAAGAAGGTTAAATATTTAGTTTAATAATATTTATTAAGAAATTATGATTTTCTTATTATTTGGAAGTTAATGCGTTATAGTTGTGTATTTCGTAGTAACATTAACACTATTGATAGTTTATGCTATTAAAAATTCTGTCAGTAATTATTTATAATTTTCTTAAATATTTAATATGTTTTTATATTTTTGTATTATTATGCTATTTTATTAAGTTATAAATTAAAATTTTTAAAGATTCATGGGGCTACGCCCCATACTTTAGGGCTTACACATTGCGTTATAATTGATAAAACGTCCGGCGCACGCTTTTAAAATACTGTTCAGAACATAACAGTACCAACTAGCGTGAACGAGTCACGAAAATGAAATTTTGTAGTCTAACAATTTCGAAAAAAATTACAACAATTTTGCACATTTTTTTTTCAATGAATAATTAGCACATTCCCTCTTCTCCACAAAATTAATTTTATCACATTAAAGTATTCAACTATGTGCGAATTGCTTGGGAATACAGATGACAAGAAGGTTATTAGCATTGAGTTCTTTTTTTAGTTACCGAGGGAATTCACAACTGCTATTCTTTGAGTGCGCACAAAGTAAATCAGGTTCTTGTGTAATAGTCCGCAAATTACACATGAGGGTAAATAGGCAAGTCATGTGCGACGAGCTTGATAGAGAAAGTATGCAAATGGTTTCGAACTATAGATCTCCCATTTGAAAAGTCCACAACTCAGCCACCCGAAGGGTTTATTGGCATTGAGTTATGACAAATCACTTGTCATTTTATTAGGATTTTGCCACTATGTCAATTTCATGTCAAAATAAGAAAATTAATTTAGCGCGCAAGAAGCATAGCATTTAAGCCCTCAAACCATATCTTCTTTTGCATAACATTTACCAAAGCACTACATAACCTAAAGTTTGAAAATGTTACCTTGTACACTTATTTCAATTATACACTGTTGCAGTAAATGTGAACCAAAATACTAGCAGTACGTGAATCCCAACTCCTAATATTAACCTAGCAAATTTTCCGACTATGAACGAAAAAAGGAATTGGTGATTTCAGTTTCGCCACTTAAACTTAAAAAGGGGTTATGTGGTAGCGACAAATGTGGAATTACGTTATAGTTGATGGTAGAAGAAAACGACAGACCAAACTGAGACTATGAAAAAACGGACATTACAACATATGCACCACCTTCAATCATATCTTATCATGTTCGTTGGCTCGCTCAAAACGTACTTCGGTAGTTCATATTTGGTACCTGCAACAAAGTTTCCTATAAGCACTTTTTATCAAACTCCTTTGCGCCACGAAAATAACAAAAATAGTTCGTTATGTTTGCGACTAATCTAAAAATAGTCCTTAAAATATACACATTACAATTGAATTGGCTCGTGAGAAGCACGTGAGCCATTTAAAGTAAAGAAACCATCTAGACAGGCTTCTCTCGATTCATTTACTCCTAATATCATATGATATTGTTCCAAGTCTCTAGTTTTTATTTTTGGGCCCAAACCTACTCCTAATATCATATGATATTGTTCGCTTTGGGTCAAGCCTGCACATTTTTCTCTTTAAGTCCTGCATTCAACTTCTTATAAATAGTTTATTTTTCTTTCTACTTTCTACGTGGGATTTTTTTTTGCACACACCCAACAATCTTCAGGCAAAGGCACTAAGTTGTGGCATACGCCATCACTCCGCCATCTTCATGCTCGTTCAACCAAATTGTTGGCTCTGATACTAGTTGTTGGGGTAAAATGGACTAAAGTTACTTTTAACATGGTGTGATATCGTTCACTTTGGTCCAAAACTTCCACGGTTTTTCCCAAAAGACCTCACACCATTAAGAGCATGTTAACTCCTTATAAATAGTTTCCTTTTCTTTTCTACTTTCTATGTGGAACTTTGTTCATACACACCAACATTTTTGCTACTAGTATGATTTTTCTTAATATGCAAATAGGGAGAAATGATCAAGAGACGTCCATCCTGATTGTTTCTTCAATTTAAACGCTTCATCATGCTTCTATAATTTGATAAATATGAAGAACTAAAACTGCTCTAAATATATTTTAAAGAACTATTTTAACCCAAATGCCAAAACATAAGGTTCTTAATCATTTTCTAGATCTCCATTAAAAATCTGTCGATTGGGCAAAATTATGAATATAAGAAGCTGCATCGCAACACATATAATAAGTATACCTGTTTCATCATAGCAGACGGTCATGTCATTGTTCTGGGCAATGATCCCAGCACTGTCCACAATTGCTTGAGCTAGGTCTAGATCAGCTTCTGCCGCAGCACGAAGCGCATCCCAGATTTCTGTTACAAAGTGGCATAACCATTAAGTATGTCTGGATGGCTGAACCTAAAGGCTATTTGATTTTGATCCGGTTTCAAGATTTATGAACAAGAAAGATCCCTAAATATTAAGGGCGAAGCCAGTGGAAGGAAGATCGTGCTAGCGCCCTTATTTTACGAAATCAAGAAGGGAGAAAGTTGACTTTGAGAAAGAAACTTATATTTACAAGAGTGAATTAACAAGAACCGTAACATGTTCCTCTGTTACATCTGGGCGAGTGACTAACCAAACCGCTTCAATTGAATCCAAATGACTCAGTTGTGCATATCATGTTCCTTAGTGTTATATTGGACAATTAAAAAGAAAAAAGAGAGAAAAATGAGAAATGACTAACCAAACAGAAGCCGAATGAGTCAGTACACTTAAAGAGGCAGTCATATAAACTATGTCCGGAAAGCATTGAATAAAATGATATAAGAGTATATGCAGTGATTTTTCTGGTTGTTGAGTGTTGGAATGCAAATTATCAAAAACCCCTCCCTCAAAATAAAGAGTTTTTACTTATATTATTGACTATAATTAAGTAATAAATAAAAGTGCTCATGGTCATGCAATTCAACACGGCAAAGATCTTATTTCAATTCGCACACTATCACCTAATATCAAAAAGAATTTCCATATGATAGATATGTTAAAAGGATACAAATTAATTAACTAAATAAAAGTATGTCGTCTCTCTAAGTTTAAACTTTTTAAGTAAAATGATCACACGATTCAATACATACTAACAACTGATCAACTCAATACAACGCAGCCAGTCAGACCTACGAGTCATTCCATCTTTCTTGATTATTTAAAATGGTTCGCATTTAGTAGATTGTTTAAAATTCAAAACAAATAAGTAGGCTGAATTTGAAGAGTATGTATACCTTTCTTGCCACCATAGTGAGGAGCAGTGTCCCAAAACTCTTCCCTTAGCTGCATCAACTGACTTCTTGTTATTGGCTGTGGATGCTTCCATGGTTTTGGCTTTCTTATTATCTTTTTCACAATTCCTGTTATTTAAATAAACATTCAATTTAACTGTAATTAAGCATCCATCTATTCTAATCCAAAACTAAATTAACAGAAAGGACTGACTGTTTGGCTTGGCGTGAGACGATCCGCTACAACCCATGTTTCTTTTAGCATACAAATTCCGTAGAGTTAGACACATAAACCATAGTGGTTTACAATTTGTCGAAAATTGTTAAAGAGTTACAATTTTCCAAAAAACTGCAATGAGATGTTAAGAAAATAGCAATAAGGAGTAATGTAGGGGAATGTCACGAGGTTGAAATACCATATTACGACTATGGATAATATTAAAGAGGAAATTGTTCAGTTGGTAGTTGGGCTCTGAGTTGCTTTCTCGTGAGTACTCCCATTTATGCCACTAGACTCATTGTGTAATGGTCAAATTATTGAACATAAAAAAGATAAGATAAGATGAGATGGTAATCACTTGTATGTCTAATTAAAAAGGATTAAAATTTATTCGCACCTGATGTTTACCTCAAACTAATGAATGCAAGACATATATTTTTTGTATGCACGTGTATCAAATAATCAAGATAAAGTGATATGCATCTTCACTTTAATTTTTAAATGCTAAGCTTAAATTACTTGATTTAGTGTAAATATCAAATTTATTATTTATCTAAGAAATAGTTATCCACAAGAAGTTTTACTTGAGGTATGTAGCAGAAGGGACTTATGTATTGCATAGAAAATATATCTGTAAACTACACTTTGTGCATTCTTCTTAAATTAAAATAAAAATAGTTTACACGATAGATATACTAGTAAGTAGTGAAGATTAATTTATGTACATACCACCTCCCTTATTTGCTAATTTCCTAAATGGTGCAATTTGTTTTAGTGATTCAGAAATAGGCATGTCATCCATCATTGTGGAAGTGAAAAAAATATCACACTGGACGTGGACAGGTAGAGGAACTTTTCATTATTTGCTACTGATTATCACGTTAAAACTGTCACTGGTTTTAATTTTCAGTTTTGTTAAATTTTCAAAAATTTTTTTTTTTTTTTTTTTTTTTAGGCATTACCGACATCAATAACAAGGTTTAATTCAGCAATAAAGGAGCTCTTTTCCAGTGACAACTTTACTTCTGAGTGCACTGATATTAAAGCTTTACCTTTTATATATGGATAGTGTAAAAGAATCATGCCATCCAAAAGATACACGGCATATAACGTCAATAATAAATGGGGTTATTAACTTGGAAAATAAGTCATATAACCTGCTACAACGAGTTAAGATACACAGAATATAAATACATTATCATTGTGAAATTCATAAAATGAAAACCAAGTATTAATTCAAGTACTGATAAATGAATTCATATAGCATAGGAAGTCAACAGTCATGTAATACACTTTCTTGTGAGTCGTTCTTTCACAAATTAGCACCAAACTGTGAGGCTGTTTAGTTGAGTATTTGATCATCAATAATATCACGGCTGTCATCTTTCAACCTTATAAATCACATGAATGTGTCATCCTTTTCCTATTACTTTCACTCTCCGGCAATACATACACCACTAATTTAAGATTTTTCCTTTTTCTCTTCTCTTTCTCCATAAGAGTAAGAGAAAATCTCTGACTATGACCGATGCATCCTTAACATTTTACACATGAAAGGTGAAGGCCCGCTTTGCACTACAACACAGATGACTTGCTTCCTCCCTTTAATATTAGAGTTACAACTTACCATGACAAAAAAGGTACATCTTTAAAACCACGTCCCTCGCTTATAAAACTAAATCCTTAGTGGCCTATTCATGAATAACGCGGGAAAGAGTCTCCATACTTGCTCCTCATGTTGTAATGAGCATATTTTGGATCCTCATAGTTTACTGGTTTCATTTCAGTAGGTTTTGCCTCGACTCCTGCCTCTAATCCTTTGTCTTGTCGTCGATGTTTGGTTCTTTCTTTCTGGCTTTTAGACCTCACGTGCCCATATGGAGGAACTTCGCCTGAGGTCCCGTAGTATTCTGCATACTCATGTCGTCTGGAAGACCTGTGCTTGGTTGACAAGGTAGGGTCTTTAAAACTACTAGACCTAAGCTTGGTGGGCTTTCCCTCGGGAAATTTATCACTGACAGTTGGGACCTGTCTGCTCTCAGAAGCAGGCGCTGGTGCCCTCTGCTTTTGGACTAACGGGGGCTCAACTTCATCTTCAGGCATGATGAGTGAATCTTTCAATGGAGTTAGTCCAGGTCTACTAAAGCTCTTGTGTCTAACGTGCAGTGGAACGACATAGCCAAAAAGGGAACCCAGAGCCTCTACTGCAAGCTTGGACAAATCCCAGACAAGCTGCCCAAATGATGGCCATCCTGCTTCCTGTTCTTCTTTAACAACTTCAACAACAGGAGTGGGCTTCTCCTTGATTAAAGAAGGTTCCTGTTGCTCCACTCCCACCGGTACTTGCTGCAATATACACAATTAGGAAACAGCTTGATTAAACAAGCATATCGTTTCATATAAAGTACGAAAAATATTTACAATATGTTTTTGAGGCCATGTCAATCTTGTATGCAATTGCTGAAGGATAAACAACTAAATGTATGTCCTATCAGTCTTGGAAGAAATGTGGGCAGGAGTAAATTTTAGTCTTTATGCCAAGGCGTAGTTATAGGTTGAAATGACGTAATACCTAGGCAATCACAGATATTCCTAGAAAACACAGCCTCTATTTAATTTAAACTCCACGGACATTTAACTTGATCTTGAAAGGCATTTGGATGTTTCATTGGAAAGCCAAGAATGTGAAAATCAACCTATGTTGCTCGGATACTCCAAAATACCGCCACACGCATGTCAAATTCTCAAAAAATGCATTACTTTGGAGGATCAGACACACACATGGCAGCATTTTTGGAGGATCCGAGCAACACAGAAATCAACAACAACTTGGACTAAGAGGTTGATGCTTGAAAAATAATCACATCACTGTAATGCAAGAAAGAAGATCATGGATCAGAATCACCTACCGTCTTGGAGCCAAATCCCTGCTGGAGCATACACACAGCATACCCTATTAAAATAGCACCAATAACCATGACAATATCTGCCACAAGTATAAGATGAAGTTAGATAGAACTTAACGGAACCATCTTAATGCAATTCAATGTATTACCAGGCTGAGCAACCAGTGATAAAAGTCCAAAATTACACAAACAGGAAAACTTAATATAGTTAATGAGTAGTGTTGAGTCTAGTTGGTATTTTCTTTTCTCTTAATGCCATTTTCACATCTTCTTAAACTGAGAGTGGGTAGTAGAAAGTGTTAATACTTTTTTTGTTTGGATCTAGCTGGACATTCTTATAGAGCCAGGGGAAACCAAAATGACAATCCCTTTTCCTTTTCCTCTCTCCCTCCCGCTCTTCAACTTTTTCTGATTGAGCCCAAAAGTCAGTCTTTCAGCAGAGTTTTTTTATATTTTGGAAGGATACATTTGGGTAGGTTTTGTTTAACATTCCAATACTACCTTGACCTATCACATCTTTAAAAGCTAAAGAGCTTGAGAGTAAAATAAGTATCTTATATGGACTAACATACTAATTGATATACTTCTAATGCTGATATGCTCACAGGGACATCCATGAAGGACAACAAGCGCAAAATTGGAGACAAATAAGTTCTAAACTAATATTAGTTAACGGATGAAGGCCAGCAGCCGAGATGCACTCTCAATTCATCTATAAGAACCCATTTTAATGTCGGGCGCATTCATAGTTAAGATGAAGAATTAGTTATAACCAGAAAGTGCTCAATGTCCCCCTGAAATGAAAACATGTCAGAATGTTGCTAGAGGCTAATAACTCATCCCACCATGTGCTTTTTGGCACCATATGTTTCTCCAACACCAATTATTTTAGTCTAAAATTCTCGGATTGAAGTACTATTCAAGCCAATCAGTAACTTAAACCGAATGAAAGTGGCCAAATCTTGACACATTCTTCAAGAAGAAAAACAATGCATCCACATTCATTTTCTCATAGCAAGTGGACATATCAGATAGACATCAAGGATATCAAACACTTACAATACACATATCATATACTATTCATAGTATCTCAAGATCAAAGAAGTCAACTATTCTAAAAGGATTCAAACCTATGGTTGACACTGAGCTGTACTGGTAGTCACAATCCTCCTGGCTGAGAGAAATTTGCCTAAGAGCAGCATTTCCTCGATCAACAACAAGTAATGAACAAGTTGGCCGGACATATATAACATCAAAGTCGCTTGAGAATTGTGCATCCTCACTTGGTCCATCCCTGTATCCTGGAACATTAGATTTTCCTCCAGCAATTGTTGTCACACCTGAAAATAAGAAGGAAGCTCAAGAGACCTTTACTGATACACAAGATATTTCAATCATTTTCCTTTTTGCTTTGTGTACTTAAGTAAAGCACAGCCAATCGCCTACACAGTAACTTCATCCTAGTTATTTCTTGACACGTAAAAGTAACCCAACGAAAATTAATGTAGAATATTTTATTTATATATATATATATATATATATATATATATGTGTGTGTGTGTGTGCACCTGCTTCTCCAATCTTCCTAATAGCCAAATTAGCAGTATCAGCAACATAAATATTTCCTTTGTCATCCATGGTAACTCCTTTTGGATCTTTAAAACGAGCATCACTTGGCTTTCCGTCCACATGGCCAGTGTGACCTTGGAATGAACCAGCAACCAATCTTGCTCTACTATCTGCATAGCCATTGATTTTAGTAAGCAAAAAGCACATACATCAAAAGAGAACTGTAGTACTTTAACCAAAGGTCAAGAATCTTACACTGAGATAACGGGGGAGTAATTCGAACAATTTTGCTATTAAGAGCATCAACAGCAAAAAGTTCACCATCATGTGAGACACGGATCTTATACGGCACAACACCAAGTTCATTTCCTTCTACAACAGTTTCAACTAAGTAACCATCTTCAAATTGAAGAACATTCCCATCTGTAACAACACAAAACACAAAGAAAAATTAAACATATCCTCTTACTGCTACACAATAACATGAACCCACAAATATACTAATTATGCAATATAAATGCTAGTATTGATTAATGGGGTTTACCTGATTGGGGAGTTTTAGAGGTAGACCTAGACCATTTGAGTAGAGAATTCAAGTGCTTTATCAACGGCCCTAAATCGCCAAAAAAAAAAAAAATCACAAAACAATCGAAGCGCACCCATAACATAAGCAAATTAGCCCAATTCCAGCATCAAAAGAAAAGAAAAGAAAAAAAGAAACTAAATAAATTTATAATAATCAGAACATGGGTCTTACCAGCAGGGGCAGCGGCATGTACCTGAAATTGAAAATAAGCAATAAAAAGAGCAATTAAAGTGAAAAATAAAAGGGAATTTCTCATGGCTCTTAAAATTCCCAAAGAGGACAAAGGTCAGAACAAACGACGAAAGCTTCTTTTCTGCTTTGGTAAATTTATTTATGGATCTCTAAAAGTGCACAAAGAAAGTACAGCTACATGTTGTAAGTATGTTACAGCAGAATCACAGCGATTTTGCTAAGAATAAACGCTTAAGCTCAGCTCTCACTCACTACTGTTTTTTCAGTTGTACTTTGAAGCTTTGAACAGTTTTGGGAAAACATAGCGAGTGAGGCAGACAGCTTTTTTTATTTACTTTTTGTTTTACTTTAATTAGGTTTAGTGGCTTTAAAAAATACCTTTTTTGTTTTTAAAAAGAGAAAACGCATTTTTAAAAAGTACTGTTACTTGTGAAATGGAATAATATTTGGAATCTTTATGCTAATTCAACTGCTACAAGTCGTCGTTTCACGCGCCACACTTTATTGGTGATGACGCCCAATATTAATATGGACCTCTAAATTAAGGGCCTTTCTAGGAAAATTAACTCAAATACCCGTTCACTGAACTAAAAATAGTCGATGAGGATATAATATGTGTATGATATATGTATAATTAGTATATAATTTATATATATGACTAAAAAAATAAACAATAAATATCGCTGGCTAATTGCGTAAAGATATATGATCATTTCAGGATGCTATGTTTTTTCAAGGATAGGTTGACGAGACATAACTTGCTCAAAATTATGTCGGAGTGAAGCAGAGTTTCGTCCTCACATAAATTTGAAAGCTAGTTCAAAGTTTTGTTTGTAAAACATTAAAAATCGGTGACAAATTTAAAGGGTTTGTTACACAAATAGCTCGCCAAATGCAAATTTTAAAGAGGAATTAACGCAGATTACCTATAAATAATAATTACTTATTTTTACCTATATAGAATCTATTTACATTTTATACCTATGCGATTTAACTTAATTACCTGACTACCCATTTCCCCTTGAATTTGTCCTCTTCTAATTAAACTACTCTTGTTAGTTTGTTTTTAGATATTTTTGAGTTGAAATCGTAGAGCAAACTTTTGAGAAGTAATAATTAAAATGATCAAATTCAATATTCCTTTAACTTGCAAATACACAATCACTTTTACTATGTGGAGACATGACGAGGAACATTTTACCTAGGCAACGTAAATCCTCTAAAAAATATTTATTATTATTGTGAACTTCCAAATTTAAAATTTAATTGAAATAGCGTACAAAGAACTATACAAATTCATTAGAGAATTGTAAAATAGCATTTTATATAGCCAAAATTTTAGTTATAGAATAACATACAAAGTATTACATGAACTTTAATCAAAAATTTAAAAGAAAACCTTCGTGGTAAGACAAATTTTCAGCTTGGGAAGGACAATTCAAGTTGAGATAACATACAAAGTGTTACGTGAACTTTAATCAAATATTTAAAAACATGCATATGAGATAAATACTATTGAGTCTTGAGGCATATGAAAAGCACAAAGGGAAACAAACTTATTCTGATTTGTTAGCCTCATCACTCAATGACACTAGTTGATACTTTTGAATAGATGCTCGAGTTCGTTTGGAAAAATTCGATACAACATAACGATATAATTTAAATGTCTTTGACACTAGTTTGATACTAATTGTGAATAATGACCGTGTGTTTCTTTTTAAAGAACTCAATACTATTTTGATTTGATTCTGACATAGTATGTTCGAAATGTTAATTGGAGAATGTGGTTATATTCTAAGCTAATTTGGTGGAGATTTAAGAGAATATTTTTTAAATTTGAGTTGAAATTGAGCTGAACTAGCAAAGAAGACAGATTTGTACTGTATACCAAAATGGTATATTGTATATTACATTGGTATATAATAATTAATACAAGAGTATATAATTAATTACAATAATATGCTACTAATTTTTTTTTTTGAAGGAATGAATCAATCCTCTGTATACGAAAATAACATATTATATATCATTTTGGTTAATTCAATAATGTATAATTTATTGCGTTCAACTAGCGAAGATAAATTTGTATTGTATACCAAAATAATATACAATATACTATTTTGATATACAGTTCATTCCAATGATAAACTATTATATTATACTATAGTTTAATGTAACAGTATACTCTTACAATTAGGTTCTTTTAGAATTTTTTAAATTTTTTATTCACAACTGATATTAATTCAGTTTAATAATTGAATTAAAAAAATATTTTTAAACTCTTTGCGTACAATTATATATCATGTTGGTATAGTTATATACTATACTGGTAACATATGTTAGTTGAAATATATTTTGATTGTATTAGCTACATTTAATTGGTACATTGTCTGATTTTTCTTTAGTAATAGTAGAACAATACAGTATCTTGAATTTTTTTAATTTTCCTTTATACATGTGTATTATGTAATCATTTTAATTTTTTCTTTATGCGTTTGTTTTATATAATAGTATTACAATATCTTTAAATACATTATTATATTAACATATGGTACACTATTTTTTATTTTTCTCTTTATGCATGTGCATCATATAATAGTAATATAGTCATGTATAGTTTCCTATAATTAATTAGTAGAACAGTATACCTTATTGGTATAGTTATATGTCATATTGGTATCATATGATAGTTTGAACTTTTTTTTGATTTTTTTAGCTGCATTTTTAAGTGAATTATATTCTGAAATTATTTATATGAACATGATTTGCAATGCTGGAATTTTTTTGTGCCGATGAACATAGATTATGTGTATTATGTAATAGTTTTTATAGTTATTGACAATTTTTGGAACGACCCCATACAAATATATACCCTATTAGTATAGATATATATTATATTGGTATCATATGCTAGTTGAATCATTTTTGGTTATATTAACTACATTTAATTGGTACACTATTTGATTTTCTTTTAATATTAGTAATATAGTATAATATTTTGAAATACTTTATTATATTACTATGTGGTACACTATTTTTTTTATTCTTCTATGTATTCATGTATGTTATGTAATAGTAGTATAGTCATATAGTTTTCGGGAATTAACTATTAAAATTGTAAGCCATATTGGTATCATATGGTAGTTTGAATATTTTTTTGGTTGTTTTAGTTGCATTTCTAAGTGAATTCTATTTTGAAATTATTTATATGAACATGATTTGCAGTGCTGAAATTTTTTTGTGTCGATGGACAAAGATTATGTGCATTATGTAATAGTTTTTATATTATAGGCAATTATTGGAACGACTTCATATAACTATATACCCTGTTAGTAGCGGTGTTCATGCTTCGGTTTGGGTTGGTTTTTCCTTAAAAAGAAATCAAACCAAGTAAGTCAGTTTTTCAAATATTGAAACCAAAACAAACCAATTAAGTCATTTTTTATCGATTCGCTTTGATTCGATTTTTGTCGATTCTTCGATTTTTCGGTTATTAATCGATTTTTTCTTAAATAAGAGACATACACTACCAAACGCATATTCCGGTGACTACATTTTCAACATAACACTATCAAATCAATTGCGCTTTGAGAAATCTAACATTTACCAAGATATATTGATGATAATAGAATCACTTAGTGATGAATAATTAAAGTATTCAATTAAAAATCGATTATTTTTAACATGAAATAAATTCTTGTACTTAGCAAAAAAGAAATTACCAATGATACTAGAATGTAAAGGCAAAGACTTATATTATTATAATAGCAAAGAACTAGACTAAAAATATAGATGGTTAATATGTACCATAGACTTTTAGAAACTTTATATGAAAAAATACATATATATAGGTGTAATAATAAATTTAAATAACTACTTCTATAGTTGGTTTGGTTCAATTTTTTTCAGTTATTTTTTGACTAAAACCAAACCCAAACCAAATGTGATCGATTTTTTAAATTCAAAATCAAAACCAAACCAAACCTAAAAAGTATCAGTTTTTTTTTGGTCGGTTTGGTTCGATTTTCGGTTTGGTTTAATTTTTCGAGTTTTTAGGAACACCCTACCTGTTACTATACGGAATGAGCAAGTTGCTTTGCGAATATTTAGCTTGCAATGTGAGCATGTAATTTTCTCATACTTTTATTGCATCCTTTAATGTTTTGGTACAGTAGTATAGTCACAAATAGTTGTAGCAATATTTTAGAGCAATCATATATTCTGTTGGTATACATGTATACTATATTAGTATCATATGGTACTAGAAGTCTTTTATCCTACTTATATTTTTATTGTATTTTCTTATATTTTATTATCATTTCTATTCTAACTAGTATATATGGAGATTTGGTGGCCGTAGATTATGTTTTCTAACTCCATAATTGGTTGCATTACTGTTAATGATAGAGTGTGTACTGATATTTGTAGGGAAGGAGATCAAAGTTTGCATGGCAATCACATGTTGATTCTTAGAATCTGATTATATAATTTTTGGTGCTCATCATCCGTCAGTGTGATATTCAGTAATTTAGATCAAGTGACAACTGATATTATTTCAGTTTAATAATTGAATTTAAAAAATGAGAAAAAAGACAAAAGGTATATTATACTAGTGATATTTTAAGAAAAAAAGTGAATAAATATTGACTATATCAGTTGTTTTTCTAATTGTATAAGAAAAAGAGTAATAAAAAATAGTGAAAACAGTAAATGAAATTGAATTATGAAGAGGAAAAAACATAAAAAAGAAGTTAAATGAAAAATAGTGAAAACAGTAAATGAAATTGAATTATGAAGAGGAAAAAACATAAAAAAGAAGTTAAATGAAATTAGAAAACGTACAAGAAATAAAGAAAATAAAAGAAAAAAGGAGTTAAATAGAATTATAAAAGGAACAAGAAATAAAAAAAAAGGAAAGAAAGAAAATAAAGAAGGAGTCAAAATTGAGTATGAAATAAGTTATAATAAAAATAATAATAATAATAATATGATTTGGGCAAAAATAAATGAATAAAAGAGAGAAAAGAAAAAAATAAGAAAAACGAGAAAAAAGAAAAGGAGAAAAGAAAGAAAAAAAGGAAATTAGAAAAGAAGCATAGAAATAAAAAGGAATTGGAGAAAAAAGAGAAAAAATTTCACAAAAACTATGGATAGAAAATGTAATTAATTGATGGGTGAAAAAATAAATAAGTAAATAAGGGTAAATCATTTTATTTTTATGGGTAACTGTGTCATTGTCACACACTTCTGTAGCTTAAGTACCAATTTGAGGTCCATTTTATGGATTTAAGCTCGAAATTTAGGGTCGCTCCGCTCAAAATGAATTTAGGACCAATTTGAGGTCCTTGGGCTGAATTTTCTATCATGATTGAAACAGCAATCACCATAAATAGTGAAGTTGATACGCTGATAAGAACTTGCAGCCTGATTTTCGTATGTGTACCCTTTTATAAGCTATTCAGGAACAACAACAGGATGCCAGGAATCTGGATATTGAAAATTAAATGTGTACAAAGAGGAGCCCGGAATCGAAATATGATCTTTTTTTACTCAAACAATCGAAATGTATGGGGGAAAAATTTAGTGTCCAAAATACATATAGTGCCCTTTTAAAGGGCGCTATACCTTAATGTTCGTTTTGAACATTAAGGTATAACGCCCTTTAAAAGGACGCTATATGTATAAAGCCTTTTATACACATGGCCAATGGCGGACTCAGGATTTTGTGCAAGCGGATTCAATCTTAGAAGTACATAACTTTAATCGTAAAATAGTAGTTGTCAAGCGGGTTCGAATAAAATATTTATACAAAATTCACAATATTATCTTTTGACGAAGCGGGTTCAGCTGAACCCACTTGCCACCATGTGTGTCCACCACTGCATATGGCACAGGAAAAGCAGACAAATAAAATTTAATGTACCAAAAGAGGAGTAGATTATATTGTTGGGTGGTGCAATGGTTAAAGGCTAGTAATAAGTTGGTTTTGTCCTTGAGGTCCAAGATGATTCCCTCTAGCAATATTATTTAATTTTCCTATTTCTTTCATTTTTCATTTCTTTTCATTATTTGATTAAGTATTTAGATATAAATACTTATTTATAATTACTTTCAATGTAATTAAATAATTTAATATTTGTTAGAAAATATAATTTTTAAATTCATTTAAAGCAAGAAAAAAAAAAGAGAAGCCTTTTACTATTTCGTTAAAAAGTCTACCGACATTTTTAATAGTTGTTATTTTGTATTATACTTAAAATGAAATTATTTTTTATACAAAAAATATATATAGTTTAATCTACTGCTTTAATTTTTTTATTTTTTGATATCTTTCTTTTTAAATTTAGTTACTAAAATTTTAGTTATATTTACATTATATGAATTTTATTAATCAAAATTCTAATTATAAATCTTATAATTTTCTTATTATTAAATATAAATTATTATAACTATTTAATCTTTAAAATTATAATCGAAGAATTATGATTATCTAAGTAATGGATTATGATTCTTATATTCTTATCAGGACAATTAATTAAATGATTGTTCATAAACTAAATGGTTATAATACAGTTTAATTTATGAATATTTAGTATAGAAAAATTAATTAAAAGGTTTTTCATAAATTAAATGGTTATATTTAGTTTAGTTTAGGATAATTCTTATTAGAAAAAATTTAATTTACGAGAAATCATTTAATTAGTTTTCCTAATAAGAATATAAGAATTATATTTCGTTACTTCGCTAAAAATAATCCTAATGGATTATAAGAACAACCATATTCTTATTTAAAAATTTTAAATAGATAATACAATTACAATAGCCAAGGAATAAAATGAGAAATAAAAAATACATTTCAGGAAAAATATTAAAAATAAAATGTAACGATCCGACCGGTCGTTTTGAGCATTTGCACTTCACTCGCGAGTTCTCGGGCATGACTAGTCTGTATGATGCATTATGACTTATGTAAATCGTCAGTTTTGATTTTCAGGTTAATCGGAACAGATATGGAAGGATGATTCTCAACTTGAAGCTTTAAATTTGAAAAGGTTGACCAAGTTTTGACTTTTGAGTATTCGATCTCGGATTTAGATTCTTATGATTTAGTTATCCCCGTTAGGTGATTCTAGACTTGGGAGCGCGTCCGAATGTGATTTGGAGATCCATGGTAGAATTAGGCTTGAATTGGCGAAATTGGAAATTTGGCGATTTTCGGTCAGCAGTGGAAAATTTGATATCAGGGTCAGAATGGAATTCCGGAAGTTGTAATAGGTTCGTAGCATCATTTGTGACGTGTGTGCAAAATTTCAAGTCATTCGGACGTGGTTCGGTTGGTTTCAGCATCGTTGGCGAATTTCGGAAGTTTAGAAATCCTTAGGCATGAATTTGGGGTTAATTCAGTGTTTTGGTGTTGTTTTGTGTGTCCCAGAGGTTCGACTAAGTTCGGGTAGTGATATATGATCTGTTGGTGTTGTTAGTTGAGGTCCCTAGGGCCTCGGGATGATTTCGGATGGTTAACGGAAAGTTTGAAGTTGGAAAGATGCAGCTGGTGCTGCTGTTCTGGTGTGGCCACGCCTGCGGATGGGGAACCACATGTGCAGAAAGTTGCCGCATGTGCGGAGTTTGGAGGCCGGGGGGTGTATCGCAGAAGTGGAGGAGTGGTCGCAACTGCGAGCCCGCAGATGCGAAAGATCGATCGCATGTGCGGACTGGGGTCTTTAAGTGAAGTCCGCAGATGTGGGAATATGGGCGCAGAAGCGGAGACCGTAGATGCGGTAAGGCTAGGCAGAAAGTATACAAAGGACCCTTCGCGAATTTTGGTCATTCTTCACAATTTCAACTCGGTTTTTGGAGCTTTTGGAGGGTTTTGAAGAGGGATTCAAGGGGAAACTCGTTGAGGTAAGATTTTTGAACCTAATACTCGTATCTATGGTAAATTTCACTTGATTAAGCATGAAAATTGTAGGAATTAGGGGTGAGATTTGGGGAAATTAGGGCTTGAAATTGGAGAATATGATTTGGGGATTTGAGGGACCATTTGAGGTTGGATTTTGATGAATTTAGTATGTATAGACTCGTGAATGAAAGGAGTTTCTAGTTTTGTGATTTTTGTCGGATTTCGAGACGTGGGACCGGCGTCGGGTTTGGCCAATTTTGGGATTTGTGGTTTAATTTGATAATTTTTATGTGGGCTTTATTCCTTTAGCATATATTAATGATATAATACTGATTTTAGATAGATTCAGGGCGATTTGTGGCCGAGTCGAGTGACAAGGGCATTGTGGAGTAGATTTTCTTCCGGTTGGAGGTAAGTAATGATTGTAAATCTTGCCCTGTGGGTATGAAACCCCGAATTCCACATCGTTTCACTATTGTGAAGTGACGCGCATGCTAGGTGACGAGTGTGTGGGTGTGCACCATTTGGTTGTAACTTTGTTCGTCCTGTAGCAACTATAAAGTTGCGTATTTGACTAAAGACTATTTGATACTATTGTGTTTAGAAAGAACTACTATAAGTTTGGCTAAACGCCATATTTGGGCCTTGTGCCAAAGCTGTTTGGACCTTAGAGGCATTTTCTTATTATCCTCTCACTGTTTTTAATTTAAGATCTATACTCAGTCATGCTTTGTTTACTGATTTCATAACTCAGTCTTTATTACTCCGTTTTGATGCATAAAAAGATATTTTTGGGCTGAGCACCCTGTTCTTTTACTGATAGCCCGAGTGGCTTGAGAGTTTTCTAACTAAGTGAGGCCGAGGGCCTGTGTTGTGAGGATATTATGGGATCGGGTTGCATGTCACAGCATGTTGATACTTATTTATGATTATGAGAGGCTGGGGCCTGATTTATTATGCCACGATGTGCCTTGTTATAGCGCTTGGGTTGTAGGAGCCCCTCCGGAGTCTGCACACCCCCAGTGAGCGCGGTACCCTAAGTGAGTGATATGATGTTATTCCCAAGGGGCTGTTCTTGATTCATGTTGTGCCCGAGGGTCTGTTTACGAGTGATTGTGAGGTTTTCACGAGGGGCTGTATATGAGTGACAGAGATGTTTTCCCGAGGGGTTATTTATGATTTATGTTTCCCGAGGGGCTGTATATGAGTAAGTTTTTCCCGAGGGGATGATTATGCTTTCATCATTTTAACTCACTGTTTCACCACTTTGTTTAAAAATTGTTAAAAGATGTTTTAAATGGTTTTACTGAAATTGAGTTCAAACGAAATGGTTTGATTCAAAACCCTGATTTTAAAAGTCTGATGTATTCTACTGAGATTTCATGATATGAAACATATATGTTTTATTGCTCGTCACTACTGCTCAGTCTTTATTTACTTTTATTACTTACTGAGTTGGAGTACTCACATTACTCCCTGCACCTTGTGTGCAGATCCAGGGGGTTGCTGGACGTGCTTGTGAGTGTTGATTTTATCCGTCGAGGATCTGTTGGAGTTAGCAAGGTAGCTACATAGGGATCGCAGCCCTGCTCTTCTCCCTCATACATTCTATCAATGTTATTAGCTAGTTTCCAGGCTGTATTGGTCTTAGTATTAACGGACAATTCTTAGTATATGCTCATGACTAGTGACACCCCGATATCGGGTTTTCTTTCTGCATTGTTGTTTTGATTTAAACACCTGTTGATACCCAATTTTTCCTCAAACTATTTTTTTAAACTTGCATATATACCTTCAAAATCAGTTTTTATAATAATTGGCATTTTTTCTATAATTTTTCCACATTTTATTAATTTATTTCTAATTTATCCAGTACTTTTATATCCAATAATTAATCATAAATTGCATTACAAATAGTTTCAAAATATTACTTGGTTTAATATATCATTTTTTTATCCTATTAGGATTTAATTATTTCACAAATTAGCCAAATTGGCATTATTTGGCTATGATTGCAATAATTTTGCAATTATAGCCTGATTACCTATTTTATGCCATTTTTACCAAATAATTAGCCATTTGTATTTTAAATACTAATTAATTACTTTAATTTCATCTACTAAGCATCAATTTTCATTTTTTATAATTATTAACCATATTTTATTAATCATTTATCTATTTTTAAATGGGTATTTAACAAATAGCCACTTTTAATCCTAATTTTCGCCTAATCTACCCGGACCCCTTAACCCATTCAACCAGCCCAATAGTCTAGCCCAGTCTTCAAATCTCACCCGGCACCATCCCCCTTTTTAATGTGAGCCGTTGTTTAATTCAAATCAACGGCCCAAATTGAAACTTACCTTAATTAATCCCTAATGACTACCCCCCCCTTCTCATTTCCCCCGTCTTTCATTCTCTCTCACCTTCTCTCTGGTTCTCTCTAGTTCTCTCTAGAAATTTCTCACCTTCCCCCCCTCCGATGAACTTTGTCTCTCTTCTCCGGCCACCTCTCTTACCGGAAACCATGAGATCTCACCCCTTCTAGCCTATGTCTCCTCCTATGCCAGCTTGACACTACCTTGAGGTATTCAAGTGAACCTAGAGAGGTTCAACTCCCACCCATGGCCTTTCATGTTGTTTTCCAGCCATCTACGGACGTCTGAGTAAGATCTCTTCATTTTTTGGCCATAACCTGTGGTTTTTTAGCCGATTTTTCTTCTCTTTGAATTGTCTCCATGAAACCCTAAATACTATCGCTTGGTTTATTTATATCTGTAATAGATCTTGGCATATTATGGGCTATTTTGATGTTTTCCTTAAAGATGTTCCGTTTTCCCTAAAACGATTCTTCATCTTCAAACTAGGGTTTCAGGATTCATCACTAATTGATTTGAAACTTGGGAGTTTCAAGTTTCCTAATATTATGCCAAATTTGTCTTCAACTGTTCCAGCTAAGAGACATAGAGCTGGTGGTTTGAGTTCTCATACCCCATTTTGCCAAGTTCAAGGTTGTGGGAAGGATCTAAGTTCCTGTAAAGACTACCACAAGAGGCATAAAGTATGTGAAGTTCACTCAAAAACAGCTAAGGTTATTGTAAATGGCATTGAGCAGAGGTTTTGTCAGCAATGTAGCAGGTTTTAATTCCCAGTTCTCATCACTTTGTCCTTAAATTCTATTTATTACTGTTTAGAATTGACGGGAATCTTGGCGTTACTGGTAAAGTTGCTGCCATGTGACTAGGTGGAACCCCTTTTTAAAACGGTTTTCCTATGATTTTTCAGTGTTATCCTAAGGTCTCTACTATGTTTTAATGATTTATTTAAGTTTCTCTATCTTATCTGAGTTGTTGTGTTGAAACCCCTAGTTCCTAGTCCTAAACCATAAGTTCCTGATTTTGTCTCTGATAATATGTTTGCATATGTGCTTGCGTCTCATGAGCTTTATGATTCTCTGAAAATTTACCCTATGGTGTTCATCTGTCTTTGATTTTCTTTCTTTTCCCGCTTACGTCAATGTTTACTATGTAATTCATGTGAATCCCTAATTTCGTATGATTTTACTCTACTGTGATTACTAGGGTTTCAGATTTCTTGACCATTATCTATTTAATTCGTGTTGACTTCCTTTAGCTGATGTTGTCCTTATTCGAGTCCCCTGATTCCCTGGGATTAGTGTCCTTCACTGATCTCCTATGGTAATACATTACTGATTTTGACCCATGAGTTATTCACTTGCCTTATTTGATTGATTCTACTGTTAATCGATTCTTATAGACCTTTCCTTAAGTAGATTTTCTGAACCTAGACTAATTACTTGTTCTATATGCTGAAATTATTTCCCTGTGTGGTATTCCAGTCATACGTGATACTTTCCCTAATTAGTGCTAATTTCCTGTGATTTGAACCTCACTCGAGCGTTTCTTGTTGATTTCCATCATTCCCTGCCTTATTTTTCGTAGTTGATTATGCTGATTCTTATGACATTCCTTAATTAATATGTTATGTAACTTGCCTAATTACCTGCCCTATACTTGTATTAGTTTGAAATATTTCCTTATGTGTTATATGTCATCCATGTGGTATCTATCCTTATTTGTCACATGTCCATTACCGCTTGAAATTGACCCTTAATTGAAGGGAGTACTGACTTTGATTCTCTGATGATTAATCTTGATTCCTTTATTTACTGCTTAACTACAGACTTTACCTTATTTGCTACCTGCTTTCAAACTATATATACTCTACTTTCTCATTAGAACAAGACACGAGCAACACTGTTCAACTCTCTCTCTCTCTCTCTCTCACAACTAAAAACTCTCTGCTCTCTCTTTTCTGTGCTAGTTACTACTATTCTAAGTTAGCCGGCTACAAGTCAAGGCTAACTATTGTGCATCTCCTACTTCCTATTTGTGTTACTGCTTTCTTCACTTCACTGGTATGCTCTAATTCAGATTTCAGTTCTCAAACCAACATGTTTCTACTACGGTTGCAATTCATTGTGTTTCTAATTTGCTTTTACTTATTATTTTGTTGTTCAACATGTAACTAGGATCCTGAACTCCATTCACATGATAAGTTATACTCTATTTGTCATAACCAACATGACTTTATGTACTTGATACATGTTCCATGTGAATCTTCATGCCTATGTTTGGTACATTAGTTTGATTAGGTATCCTACTGTCTTGAACTATTTGGTCTTGTTATGTTAGTATAATCCTATACCCTACTGTATCCCCCAATCCCCTGAATCCTTAGGAACTTCTGATTGTGTACTGCTTGCTACATGATTGCACTCACATGCTTTGTATTTGTCCCTCAAATCCCATTACCCCTGCTTGTGATTGTTGGACTATTCCTGGTCCTTTGTGTGATGTTGAACTTGTTGGTGTTCCTGCCCTTTTAGTGGTTAAACTTATTTGTTATAAAACTATTTCAATCAAGTTTCCCTCTTCAAAACTGTTTTCTTACTTACCCTTTTCAAAACTATTTTCTTACTTAACCTTTTCAAAACTATATCAAGCACTCTCACTCTACTCTTAGACCCCTTAAGTTCTGCCCCCTCTGTGTGAGCATTGCCTTGGGACCCTTGAGCTCCCTCTGAATCTTGACACACAAAGGCTGGCCATTCCACACTGCACTTACTCTATCTTGGCTATGAAATCTGGCTGTGATCACTGCCCGGGATCCCTTGAGGTCCTTAGGGAACTTTGACACACCCGGATTATGAAAAGATTGTGAAACATTACTTGGCATTGAGGACATGGAGATCTGGGCCTATAATGTAGACTCCCTATAGTTAACTTCTTATTTTCTTTACTTTCAGTTATGTAATTCATATTCAAAGGTCTGTAATAAATAATTGTAAACAACTCTGGGGTCGGGTAGTGAAAATGGGTGGGTGATATGCATGTTGTAGTATAATTAAGGGTAGAGACCATGTTTCTAGGTTTATTTTCTCTATGCGCAATAGCAGCCATGTTAAGGTACAACATACCAAGCATGCCATGCATTAGATATCATGCTATTTAGGATTTATATGTGTTGTTTTCAGCATCTCATCATCACTTTGAAATCCTTTCTATAGGGTAAATAATACCAACAAAATAAATTGCTTTTATGTGGTTCTGCCTTGTAAACATGTTCTGAAACTTCATTTAGAAATCCTGTTTTAGGATAAATGTGTTGCACTCATCATGCTGCAAATATGCTCTGCACTTAGAAAACCTATTTTTTAAAGATAAACAGCATTAAAACTGTCATCTATGTTATTCCTGAAACTGTGCATAATGTTGTGATTCTATGTGCATTTAGAGATCCTATTTTAGCAACTGCATATGCATCATTCTGCATTAGACATCATGTTATAGGATCGTACTCATTTAACTACACTTAGTCTAAATAAAGATGTATAAAACAGTCCTCCTGTTCTAACAAACTGGTAATTTGTCTCTGAATATTTGCAACACTTAGAACTGCATGCTATTAGGTATAACAACCTGAAATTGTCATCAATTTTGAATAACTGCTACACGCCTAGGCAAGCCTTAGGTAATCAACCATAAAGAAATAAAACCAGAACTGTCCTTTGTGATTAGTGTTCAACTGTCAGCATGTTTAAAACCAGTAGGCAAGCCTGATTAGACTTCCTCTCTGAGTTATCTAATAAGTCTGTCTTTGTGTTATCACTTAGATACCATGCCTAAAATCAGAATGTGAATCTGGACCTTAATTGTGCATGAGTCATGATGTTTATATGTACTATGTGCGGAGGTATACTTGAGCCTTTATTTGCTTTCCATGTTCTCCCCTTTGTTGAAGTCCTATATGCTTTATTATGTGTTGCCTTAGTAATTTTCACCTTTAAAACTCCTAGCACCTCCCTTATAGGATAGAAGTCCTAAATTCCTCCGGGACTGATAGGAAGGGATGAGTAACAACATGCAATAGAGGTCGAGACCAACACTTAATTTAGTTACTTTCACGGGGTGGGAAAGGGTAGAATATGGATATTATGATCGGTGCGCTAATACCACGTGTAGCCCCTCTTCGAGGAGTGTCATACCGGGTATTGCATTGATGTGATCCATATTATTATAAACCTAGGATACCCTTTATATGCTTAGATCATAATCCTTTCAAAATCTAACATTCTTTACTATTTTCAAACATCTGCATGCTTAAGACTTAAATCCCCTCTTATTTGAGCCTTTATTTGTTTGTTTGCTAAGCCGTACAAATTCACAAAAGTTGTTTGCCCGGGAACCACACTTGTGAATCATGAGGGGTGCCTAACACCTTCCCCTTAGGATAATTTCAAGCCATTACCCTGTCTCTGGTTAACAACGTAGTTGTAAATGAACCCCTTTGGTATCCTAACGCACCTTTAAAAATCGTTAGGTGGCGACTCTCAAAAACCCATTTCCCAAAAGTAAAGATTTGTCTCAACCGAATGTCATAAACCCGATCTCCGCGAGGAAAGAGGGGGCGCGACAACATGGCGACTCTGCTGGGGATTATAGGCTTTTACCGTTACAAACCGCTTTGTGAATCTGTCCGAGTATGCTTTGTTTGATTATTTCTTCTTTCCTTTTTCCCCCGCTATGTGCAATTAATTTTTTATCTCTTTCGAATATTTATTCCTTCCAAAAGGCAAAACTGGAAAATTTCTTTGTTTTCCTTTGTAACCGATTTCAATCATAACTATTGTATTCACCGCTTTCCTAACGTGCAAATACACGACAACATGTTTTTAATGCTTATTTATTATTGTATAATCATGCTCAACTTTCATACCCCACTCGTGCCAAATAAAATATTATAGCAACGCTTGATGAGTGGTTGTGCTCTTCCTATATTATTACCTCCCAAATTCGTAAAGGCTTATTTGCGGTAAAACTAGTCGATCAGCGGTGCAGTCGACGGTTCCGTGCCTTTCCCCCTTGAGTTGTCCTCTCGAGTGTACCAGTCTAAAACCCCATAGAAACCTTACTCTGTTATGTTGTTTCATGCATCATGATCAAACCTAGCCAGGCTAAAGTGTGGTCCGCACGATAGCTTTTAAGATTGCCTTATCCAAAAGTCCATTGGGTTTCCCTAAACCCAAACGGACATCATCACTTATGTGCATTTATTTGGAGAATTAAATGCTTTATACTAATTGTTGATGTTAAATAGTCGAGTCTGGTGAGGGTAAGGGTCTAATCTTGTTTGCCTTGCAGAAATATGAGGCACGAAGTCCCCAGATTCGGCACGGTCTCCAATATCCATCCAAGATTGCTAAGTTTGTGGGAAGATTTGCATTCTAGAAACTCTCATCAGAAAATACTTGGGCAATCTACCATCTCTCCTAGAAATCCAGCCTAACAACATGATAATAGAGGCTGCTACCCTGTTCTGGGATTGTGAAAGGCCCGTCTTCCGCTTTGGGGACATTGAAATGACACCTTTGTTGGAGGAAATAGGAGGACTGGCTGGCCTAGTATGGGAAACCCCGGGGTTGCTAATGCCTGAGAACCGCACATGCAAAGGTTTCCTCAAAATGATGGATCCGAGGAAGAATGCAGAACTGGTATGCTTAAAGGAGTCATACATCCCTTTTGACTATTTGTACGAAAGGTACGACCACATAAAATCATACCGTTCGCCATCATATCCTTGGGACACATCTATCGTAGAGTATTCATCTTCATGTTTTGCTTCTTGTGTCTGATTGTGTTTCCAATGAATAAGGAGAGAATTCACACTAGACTGGCCATGGTAACCAAGACACTAACGGAAGGAATTGGTGGGAAAAACTTCAGCATTGTGCCCATGATCATTGCAGACATATATCGAGCCTTGGAAAACTGTCAACGAGGGGCAAAACACTTCGAAGGCTGCAATCTACTACTTCAGCTTTGGCTCATGGAACATCTCCATAAGGTTGAATACCGACAAGAAATTCATCGAAGAGTTTGGGATGACCACATCGCTTTCCACCATCCAAAGCGAATGAATTATATCCCCGACATGTTTGCACAACCTGAGAACGCCAAAGGATGGGTCGAGCTCTTTGATAATCTGACTGAAGAACAGGTTCAGTGGATGTTCGAGTGGTTTTTGACAGAGGAGTTCATCACACGTTCCAGAGATACACCGTTCCTAATACTAATTGGTCTAAGAGGAACATACCCTTTACGTCTCTCTTTGAGTTATGAGGCAAGCGGGTAGGAAGCAATTCATACCAGGGTCGATAAGATGATCCATCTTCGAGCTGACTTCCAAAATGACGATAGTCCTCACAAGTGCCAAGCCCAACACATGTGGCACTGCAAGATTGTAATGGAGAAGGAAACCATCGATATAGAAAGATATCATGCCGGTTGTGCCCCTTTCTATCCTGGTTGGTTGGTAGAAAATTGGGGTGGTCTGAGCGAGCCAGGGTTCGTTCAGGGCCACAGGGTTATAGATGAAAAGGGTGAGGCACAAGTCAAATAAAACCAGTTGCGCAAGAGGATCCGTGAGTGTGAGGATGAGCACCACGAAATACATGAGTCTAGCAAGAAATTGATCGAGGAATGGAAATATATGGCTATCAGCACCAACAAAAGGTTAGGGTATTTGGAGCGAGGCATAGTGGAGCTGGAGGGAAAATTTCTCAAAAGGGTTGAAGACTGTCAAAAGGATGAAGGGACCGAAGGAGGACATCTAGCTAGAGCATACCTGTTGCTGGGACTTCGCGAGTTGGGGAAACTGTACGAGGGAAGCAAGAATGTCGAGTCTGGGAAAGGTCCTTCTGGGACCAAGTATATAGGAATGTCTTTCTTTTACTTTATCAATGTAATAAGGCTAATGGCCATTAGTGACCTTTACTTCCTGTTTATTTAATGTCATTTTGGGATTCATCTATTTTCTTATCAATGAAATGAGTCATTTTGGCATCTAAGTTCTCCAAATCAACTTGTCCCTAAGCCTACCTCGGTCACAACGAGGCTCCCAAATTAGGACACACTTTTATATTCCTGCACTATGTGTTTAAATACTGCAATATTTTCTCATGATCCTCACTGACTTGGCTACCTTTTGTTTTTGTTTTCCTCTTTCTTTCTTTATTTATTCCCCTCCCCAAAGGTTAGTTCGTGCACTCTGGCATCATCATCCTATATTACAAGATCCAGGGGCCCTCCACCCTCTCCTCCTCTTAGTCCTCCCAAAGGCAAAAAGAAAATGGAATATTCAGGCAACAACAGAAATGAGAATGTGGTTGAACGGGTAGAGACCACTGATGGTCAGGGTATTCGGATTCAGAATGAAACTGTGTCGCATCTGGAATGGAAGTTGTCAAAGTTTCAAGAAGAGCTCGATCAAGTTCGGAATCTATCAAACCTGTCATTCTCCCTCAACGTCCAAGACGTCAACATCCAGAATCCTACAGCTCCTCAAAACATCCCAAAACAACAAGATCAGCCCGCAGCTCATTATCACAGCACCCCACCAAAGAACCAAACTCTTCCAGCGCAATGCAACGCCTGCCACCCTCCAAATAACACTCCACTACTTATCCCAGACCTTAGAACTCCACAAATGACCATTTCAACACCCATGCACCAGGCTACCATAACAATCCTATCTACATTGAGACCATGCCACACTCCACACCACCTATCGCATACACATCAGAGTCTGATGAAAAGGACCTGCTTATCAAGAATTTGGCCAAGAAACTTAGGAAGCTGACCAACCGGGTTCAAGGCGTCGAGGGAATCAAGAGAGTCGAAGGGTTGAACTGTGAAGACCTCTGCATACAACCCGATGTCGAACTGCCCGAGGGATACAAACCTCCTAAGTTTGAAATGTTCGATGGTACAGGTGATCCAAGGGTCCATCTGAGAACTTATTGTGACAAGCTGGTTGGAGTAGGGAAGGATGAACGGATCCGCATGAAGCTGTTCATGAGGATCTTAAAAGGAGATGCATTGTCCTAGTACATTAGCCAAGATCCTAAGAAATGGTCGAACTGGGTAGGCATGGAATCTGACTTTATGGATAGATTTAGATTCAACACAGAGAACGCACCAGATGTGTTATATATCCAGAATTTAAAGAAGAAACCCATGGATACATTTCGTGAGTACGCTACTCGCTGGAGGTCCGAAGCTACCAAGGTTAGGCCCGCCTTAGAAGAGGAACAAATGAACAAGTTCTTTGTCCGGGCTCAGGACCCACAATACTATGAACGATTGATGATGATGGAGAACCACAAATTCTCCGGTATTATCAAGCTGGGGGAGAGAATCGAAGAGGGTATTAAAAGTGGTATGGTCACGAATTTTGAAGCCTTGCAAGCTAAAAATAAGGTTTTGCAGTCTGGTGGTGTGTCTAAGAAAAGAGACGCGGGAGCCGTGATGGTTGCACAAAGAATCAAATCCCCACTCAAATACCAAACTTACCCAACACCTCCACTCACATATCAACCAACCCCAAATTACCAAGAACCCTCACCCTCATACCAAGCTCCACCACCCACTTATCAATCACCTCCACCACCAACTTATCAATCACCTCCACCCCCGACATATCAACCTGCTTCACCCAGATACTCTTAACCCGCTCCTGTCTACCACACTTACAGTTCTCAACAATCCCATTTCCAATCACCCCCTACACAACAAAACTTCCCTAGACCTCGTCTTAATTTTGATCGCAGACCTCCAAAACAGTATACCGCCATCACTAAACCCATCGAACAGCTGTATGAGAAGCTCAAAGCTGCTAGTTATGTCACCCCCATCCCTGCTTCAACCCCTGAAAATCCTTCTCAATGGGTAAACTCAAACAAGTCTTGTGCAGACCACTCCGGCATAAAGGGACACACCATCGATGAATGTCGCTCTTTGAAGGACAAGATATAGTCCTTGATTGAGAACAAGGTCGTCGTGGCAAAGGAATCCGCTCCAAATGTCCGCAACAATCCTCTTCCAGACCATAAGGGTGGAGGCATCCACTTGATTAAAATAGAAGACGACTGGGTCCCCGAGGGGTCAATCGGGTTGATCGTGGAAGACGATGACCCAAAGAAGCCAGCGGTTACTCTCAACCCAATCATAGTCCAGATTCAGACGTCTGCGAATGCTGAGGAAGATATGTCCGTACCTCTCGAGTATGAAGCGGCGCCACCCGCAAAGACACCGAGACCAAGTTGAGTTCGTGTCTCCGGCAAATGCACCTGCACCATTTAAGGTTGCCACCTTACCACCCCAGGCACATGTTCCATTTGAAGTGAGGGTATCTGCACCAATCATGGTGGCGATATCGACCACACCACCTTTCTATACAAATATTGTACCATGGGACTATACAACCTATGCGATAAGGAAAGGCAAAGTCAAGACTGAAGAAGTTGTTGCAGCGCAGGGTATGACAAGAACTGGTAGAGTCTATACCCTTGAACATCTGGATGAATCCAGCAGGCAGGCTTCCAATCGTCCTCCCATTATTGAGACAGGTCCGGACGACCTTTGGAGGAAAGTACAGGCCAAGGAGTATTTGGTCATCGACTAGCTGAACAAGACGCCAACGCAAATATGCATCCTCTCTTTGCTGTAGAATTCCGAGACGAACAGGAATGCTTTATTGAAGGTGTTGAACGAATCCTATGTGCCGAACAACATCACTAGCGGGAAAATGGCCAATATGGTAGGCCAAGTGCTAGAAAGCCACAAGATCACTTTCCATGAGGACGAGTTGCCACCTAAAGGGCTGGGTTACAACAAAGCATTGCACATAACTGTGCAATGCGAAGATTATTTCATCACCGAAATCCTGATCGATGGAGGATCCAGTCTTAACATCTGTCCGTTGATAACGCTCAAGAAATTGGGTAAAGGGCTGCATGAGACAAAGGATGGAGCAATCAATTTGAAAGCTTTCGATGGATCTCAAAGGTCCACCATTGGTGAGATAAGCCTATGCTTGCAAATGGGACCAACCTGGTTCGAGATTGACTTCCAAGTGATTGATGTGCCAGTGTCCTATAACCTGTTATTAGGGCGACCCTGGATCCATGCTGCTGGGTCTGTAGCATCAACATTACAACAGGCTATGAAGTTCGAGTGGAACCAACAAGAGGTGATTATTCATTGCGATGGTAGCAACCCCATTTACAGTCACCAGACTATTCCGGTGATTGAAGGAAGAAGGAAGCTGGGTGGAAAAATTTACCACCACATTGAACGGGTCAACGCTATCGACAAAGACAAATGGTGGGATAGCAAGATCTCATGTATGATGAATTGGCGAGGGTACGAGCCAGATAAAGGGCTCGGCAAGAACCTTCAGGGGATCTCCAAACCTATCAAACTCAAGAAGCACGACACCACATTTGGTTTGGGATACGAATACACTTAGGAAGAATTCAAAAACTGGTCGCCACCATGGCGCGGTCCTTATTACCCTTTGGAGCAACCAATACCGCATCTGGAGAAGACCTTCCAATAGGCCGACGTTATTTATGGATCATACAAAGAAGAAGCACTTGCAATAATGAGGAACTTGTTTCTGGAGGACAGTGATATGAACTACTGTGTTATTCTCGAGGAAAGAAGGGGCGCGACAGCATGGCAACTCTGCTTTTTCCTCTCCTTTCGGTTCGGTCAGGGGTTTTGACATTTTTGGACAACTCCTTTAAGTAAGAGTGAAGAGAGGAGAGTCGCCACCTAACGGGTTTGAGGTGCGTTAGGGCACCTAAGGGGTTTATCTATAACTAGGTTGTTAACCAGAGACAGAGTAAGGGCTTAAAATTATCCTAAGGGGAAGGTGTTAAGCACCCCTCACGATCCACAAATGTGGTTCCCAGCCAAACAACTTTATTGTGAATTTGTGACATTAGCAAATAAACAAATATGGCTCAAATAGTAGGGGATTTAGTCTAAGTACACATAGGTTTAGAAACAGTTAAAGTTAAAGCTAGATTTTAAAAATAATTACAATCTAAGCATGTTTATGGGAATAAAGGGGTTCCTAGGTTTGTTTATAATATGGATCACATCAATGCAATAACCGGTATGACACTCCTCGAAGAGGGGATACACGTGGTATTAGCACACCGGTCATCATATCCATATTCTACCCTTTCCTACCCCGTGAAGGTAATTAAAGCGCGTGTTGGTCATGAACTCTATTGCATGTTGTTACACTTCCCTTCCTATTAGTCCCGGAGGAAATTAGGACTCTTATCCTAAAGGGAGGTGCTAGGTAGACCCTCAGGTTTTAAAGGTAAAAATTCTAGGGCGACAGATAACAAAACAGGTAGGATTGCACATAAGGGAAGAACATGTAAAGCAATTAAGGGGCTCAAGTATACCTCCACATATATTGCACATACACAACATGCCTCATACACAAATTTGGGTCCAGTTTCAGTTCCTAAGCATGATATCTAAATGACAATAGTAGGATCAGATTTGTCATAACTCAGAGAGGGAGTCCTAGTCAGGCTTGCCTACTGATTTTAGCATGCTGGTAGTTAAACATGATCACAACGACAAATCTAGTTTTATTCCTTGTAACTGATTTCCTAAGGCTTTCCTAGGTGTAAAATAACATGCAGCAGTTGTACAGCTTTGTTAAAAGGGTTTCAGATTACCAATCATAATAGCATGTGATTCTAAGTGTTTACCAAAGACCAATTTCTAGCTTATTAGAACAAGACTGTTTTAGACACGTATATTTAAACTAGGTGTGATTTGAGTAAGTATGACCCTAAGGCATGATTTCTAATGCAGCATGATAACTTAAACATGATTTTCTTAATGAATTCAAGATCACAACATTATGCACAACTTCAGGAATACCACAGGTGACATATTTTAATCGTTGTTACCTAGAACAGGATCTCTACGTGTATATCATGATTGCATATTTGTTAACACAATTATTCTAAGGCATGATCTAGACTGCATTTTTTCAGAGTGCATGGACAGAATTAAATGGTAACAGTTTTGTTGTTATTACTGATCCTATGAACATGATTTCTAAGTAAAGTCAAGGAGTGATGACATGCTGAAAGAAAAGCAGATGTATGAACCTAAGTGACATGGTATATAAATGCATGGCATACTTGATTCCTAGACATGGTTAGTAGTGTGCATATAAAAAAATAAACCTAGAAAAACATGATATCTACCCATACTTACATTATAACATGCATATCCCCACCAATTTCCACTATCCAACTCCAGAATCATTTTACAAATTATTACAAACCTCTGAATATGAATTACATAATTAAAAGGAAAATAAGAAGTTAACTATAGGGAGCCTTCCATAGTAGGCCCAAGTTTCCAGATCCTCAAATGCCATTGGTTCACAACCTTTCACATGATCCAGGTGTGTCAAAGTTCCCTAAGGATCTCAAGGGATCCCGGGCAGCGCTCACACCCAGATTTCATAGCCAAGATGGAGTAAGTGCAGTGTGGAAAGGCCAACTCATGTGTGTCAAAGTTCAGAGGGAGCTCAAGGGTCCGAAGGCAATGCTCACACAAGAGGGGAAAAACCTAATGTCTAAGAGTATAGTGGAAGTGCTCATAGTGAGTAAGAACAGTTTTAAAACAGTTTTGAGAAAGAGAGAGGTTTAATGAAAATTAGCTGGAAAAGGGTAAGGCAGTAGCACAACCAACATACTCAAACAACACACAGTTCAAGCTCTCCCTCTCACACACAAACCTACTTTGTTCTTAACTTTTCTTTCTCTCTGTTCTGGGCTAGACTATTGGGCTGATTGGGGGTGGGCATAAAATCCGGAAAACCGAATTCCGAATCGAACCGAATTAATTCGGTATTTCGGGTTCGGTTATTTCGGTATTTCGGTCTAATTCGGTATTAATTTTTTGGTATTTCGGTATTTCGGTTCGGTTCTCGGTATTAAAATTTTAAAAATTCGGTATACCGAAATATCGAATATACCGAAATTTTAAGTATATATTTTTTTTGGACCCTACCTATACCCAATTACCCAGCCCAGCCGGTCATCCCAATGCCCCAATGTAATCCGCCCGGCCCCAGCCCCAAAGCCCAACTCTTTAGGTTTAGGGAATTTAGTTTCTCAGGCGCCTCACTCCTCACTCCTCCTCAGTCGGTCAGTCCTCTCCTCACTGCCTCATTCTCACTTCTCAGTTCTCAGCCACTCT
>ML368618.1:0-39874 GCA_005239525.1 Nicotiana knightiana | reverse complement strand
ACCGAAATTTCTGAAAAATTTGAGAGTTAGTCAAAATTTGGAGATTTGAGGTATGTGAGAAAAGAAATAAGTTATTTTAAGTGTTTGGGAGGACTCTACTTCTCATTCGAGGACGAATGATCCTAAGCGGGGGAGACTGTAAGGCCCCAAAAAATTTTGCTAAGTAATTTAAGATTTTGTGGTGCCAGGTAGGCTAATTATAATATTTTATGTGCTAATTAATATGATGGATATCAATGGGATATGGTAATAAGTGTACGAGGCATATTATAAGTGATTTTGGGTCTAAAGAGAGGCCTAAGTCTTAGCCAACTTGGAAAGCTTCATAATAGGCTAAAATTCCAAATGAGTTCGCACGAGTCCAAACTTTGGACGAGCATATCTCTTTATACATATGTGATGAAAAACCTATCAAATGAAAGATCTTTGAGTCTAGTTCCTAAATCTTCACACCTTTTTTCATTTCGACATTCTTACAAAAAGTTATAATAAAATTACCAAAGGCCGGCATAATGCAATTCTGCGGCCATTCTGCGATCGCAGAAGTGGTTATACGAACGCAAAATGGTCGCAGACCTGTCCAGTGAATCCCAGTTCTGGGCACCAATTTTGTGATTCATTATGAGACCCACATACCCGTTCTGTGGTCCATTCTGCGACCACATACCCAATTTTGGAGGCTTCTTTTTCCTATTTTCATAACCCGGCCCCATTCTGATTAATAGACTTTGGGGCTTTATTTGGGGCTATTTTCTAGTGAATTTAGAGAGAAGTGAGATCATTTTAGAGAGGGAATGAGGAACCTAACATCCTAATCATCCAATCTTGCACAAATTCTCAAGAATCAAGGAAGCTAATCTCTAGCTCACTATCTTTCCGGGTAAATCATACTTCTAAGATTTCTTATAAGAGATTATAAGTTCAAATACATATTGTGGGGTTGGAAATAAGCCATGCATGTGACACTAAGTTGTTGTATGAGGGGATTAATGAAACATTATGGTAGTTTCTTGTTGAAATTTGTTGAAGGAGGAAGGGATTACAATTTTAGATCCTTGTAGTCTATTTTTCATGATAGGTTTTTGACAAAATTCCTAGGAGAGTTACACCATGGAAATCCTTCTAATATTAACTGATTTTTGCTATCTTCCTATAGATTGTTATTGCTAGAAGTGTTGGTGCATTGTAGTAACTTAAGAAAATCTCAAACAAGGTATGTTGGCTAAACTTTCTCTCTCGGAATGGTATTCCATAATGTTTCCGTAAGTTTAAGTATGATCGGCCCAAAATTCCTAGTTTCTACATTCCGAGTTATCCCTTATAAACGTATAAACTTTGTTATTCTGAATGATCCTTAAATCAAAAGCTGGATTCGAAGTATGGTATGCTTATTAAAATGGTACGGCTTGGAGTTGCTTTTTAAATGAAAACTAGTATACCAATTGGATGAGAAAAATTCGATGTGTTTAATGATCCTATTGCTCCTATGTGTACCAAATGTCTTGATTGAGTGTGTCTTATTTTTGATAATCTACAAAGATGTTTGAGAATGAATTTAGTGAATTGGGGGAAATAGAGTATGGCCAACGTGCCAAGAACTTAAGTTATAATTGTGACTAGTGATGCCAATGAAATGAGAAAATGTGAAACATATTATGAAATGAGCCTCGACTTTACTGTTCATAAATGACTTCAAAAATAGAATGGCCTAAAGGCTTTTGTACTCAATTTATGCCAATAAGTGGCTATTTTAGATAATGCTATGCCTTATAAATATATCCAATGTGATTCGAGTTCTTACATACTCCGGTGTTGGAATGGTACATTACTGTGATTGGAAAAGAGTAATTCAAGAATAATTGGTGTATTTGCTTATCTATGACTTTGATATGTGTTTCTATTGTTGGTTGGTATGTCCCCTACTTTGGGAAGAATCCCTTGTGTTTAAAGTCCCATTACAAATGAACTTTAGGTATATGATTTCTGAAATACTCTATATGTTGATAATTAGTGGTGATCCTTGAAATTAAAAGAAGTGAAAGTATGGATTATGAAATACGGCCAAGTGTGATGTAACGATTGTGGCCACTAGTGCCGAAGAAATTGAAATATGTGAGGAAAAATATGAAATGAGATGATTGATGAAAAATGAAAATGTCTTGAGTGAGACGTCCTAGTCGATCGGGCCGTGATCAGACGCCATGCCACACACATGGTGGTATTGTGCTGGAAATTGAAACCGAAATTAAGATGGTGGATAATGTCTCCAGTGAGATGACCTAGCCGAACGGGTCATGATCGGACTCTGTGCTATTCTTATATGGTCATTCTATTTGAAAGAGGACTTTTAGTTATACATACTAGTGCTATTCGACGGCACTAACGTCTCTTTTGCCGGGTGCACTGTATCTTTAATTGACACAGGTGGTTCCACAGCAGGCGACATCGATCAGTGATAGCGGTATGCTCTTTTCAGCTGATTTGGTGATCCCCACTTCATTTCGGGGTCCTGTATCATTTGTTTATCATGTACTTTATATTTTGAGGTATAGCTGGAGCCTTGTTGCCAGCATTTCCATATTACTCTTCAGTTGTATCTGGAGGCTTCGTAGACAGGTTGTGGGTGGTGTTTGATATTAGGAATTGAATTAGAAATATTGGTATTTGGCAAACATATTTTTCATCATATCTATAAAATTGTAATATTTTGGCTATTATGGTTGAAACTGCTAATGAAAACAAACTAGAAGTTGTTAATGAAATATTTTTAGAGTATGATTAATGGAGTACATCTCCTTTTTATTCAAAGATGAATTTGGGTAAAATGAAATCTAACAGATTTGCTCAGTCAGATTTACTCGGTTGAGCGCCGGTCGTACCCCTCGGTTTTGGGGCGTGACAATCCGCTATAGGGAGACCGTTGGAAATAAGGGCAAACTTGAGCCGAAAAGTTAACGTTAGGGATATTTTTAGACCAATAGGTGGATGGAGGATAATATTGTACCAAATCCCATAGTTCTGGGGTATTTTAGGCCTTTCTCCGAAGGAAAAATGATCCCTACAACTAATGATTGGTACTTGGTAGTATTGAAGAAGTTAAAAGAAAAAGGTCTAGATATATCCCTCTACTATTATATATTGTTTAAATATACCCCTGATATACTTTTGCTCCATATTTACCTTGACTGTCCAGCAAATTTTTAAATATACCCCCTTTTTTAACAGATGAGGCACGTGGCAGCCTCTAATAAAATTCTTCAACCCTGAAACTAAAAGTCCCAAAACGAATAAAACTAAGACCCGATTCGTACTTTTAAAAAAAAAAAAAAAACCCTTCTTTACCTAAAAGAATTTGCCCCCACCTAGAAAATTAGAAAGAGAACAAACGGATGGTCTCGAACTAGGGTTATTTCTTTCTTCTAAAAAATTCGCGATTGAAAGCTCTACAATTACAAAGATTCTTTCTTTCTTCGAAAAATTACTTCTTTTCTTTGCGACTAACCTAGGTTTTTCTATCATCTATAATCTTCAAAAAGAGATACAATGTCGGAGAATAGTTGTTCGTCAAAGAGAAAGCGTCATTGCCGGGAAATTTCAAACTATTTCACTTCAATACTCGTTTTAATCCTGGAAGGAGATTTTATAAGTGTCCTAAACCCGAGGTTAGTTCTAATATTGGGTAGCTGTTAAATTTTGTTTTAACTATTGACAATTTTAAAGTTATTTTGGTTAGAAACAAGGATGTGATTATGAGGAATGGCATGATACAAAGCATTTGGATGGTGTGTTAATTACATTGAACCAATTACAGTTACGCTTGGAAGCAGCAAAAAGAAAGATTGATATCTTGAATATGTCGTTGGATGCGGCTAAGATTGAAAGGGACGAGTTGAAGGAAAACATGCAAGTCTTGGAGGCTATTAAGAATTTTTAAGTCAATAAGACTAGAGTTGGAAGCCAAAATTTTGAAGGTGAAGATGTTCATTATGATGTTATGTAAACTAGTCATTGGATTTGTTGCTGCTGTTATGATGAAGTGAAAAAATCTATAATAGTTGAATATTAGGATGTTTATAGAGTGAGTAGTGAGTTTCTTTTGGATGTGTTTAATTGTTGGATATGAACCAAATATGTTCATTATGCTTTTGTTGATGTGAATATTATATCTCTACTATTTAATGATGTTCTTTAATATTGTATTGTCTAATCTCTCCAAGTATTTGTAATGACTAAATTAAGTGAATGTTCAACTGTATAATTCACTACTACATCTTATTGTCAGACTCTGAGATATCTTAACTGCTGATAGTAACGAGAATCATAGAACAATTTTACATGGGTTAATTTTTCTAGTTTACCTTTTATATATGTTAATCTCATGATATTCATTCGAGTTGATGCATTGTAAGTTTGCTCTTTGGCTGTATTTGTGTTAGTATATATCTAAATTATTTTTCTAAACTAATAGTAGTTTTTTCACGTAACTTTGTTGATTTCCAATTTTTTATTTGACTTGCTCAAGATTAGACATATATATCAAATGTTAAAGTAAAATATGTAGATGGATTACGACAAATTTTCTGGCCTAGCTTGTTGGCCATAAGCTTATGAACAAATTTAGCCTAGTATGTCAGAACACTATAGCTCCAAAACTTGCATATATGTATGAAACTGCACAACTATAGTTGCAAAAAATACAGCTGAACAATTAAGTAACACAACTTCAACTACATAAATCAGTTATATGTATACTATATAAATTAAGTATCATTTTTTTGTCACAATTAAACCTGGTAATTAATAAAACAAACAAAATGTAAAATAATAAATCTCATAATTTAAGATAGTCATAAGCTTGACAAGTACATCAAACTGGAGAAGTGGATGCCTTGTTACAAGCCCAAAAACTTATATAAACTAAGTCATAATATGACATCCAACTTCATGTGTGACCAACACAATCAAAAATCAAAGAAAATATAAACTGTCATATAGCAGTAACTTCTTCAGTTTCTAATTGTTTCTAAGTTCTCTATCTCTTAGCTGGCTTCCTAGCCTTGGATGTCTTCCCCTCATTTGATGGTTGCTTACCCTTTGTCTGTTTCTTTCTTTTATTGGCTATTACACAAAAATATAATGTGATTAGAGTTGAATAGTTATGTAACAAGTGGAAAATTAAATTGATTAAGTAATCTTTATCTTTTTTACATCCCCTTGCATTGTGGTTTGGATCTCTTACAATTGCCACAAGTCATAATACTTCCTTTCCAATATTGACTTCACTCACCTTGCCTCATCCTTTTGTCTAACTCTCTTGATTTTAAGTTTGCCAGCCAACCAACTTCATCAATTTTGGAGGTTCCATGCATTGAGATAGGTTTATTTTCAAGAACTTCTCACTATGTACTATTGAAATTTATGCTTATATGTCAGTAGAAAGGCTTCTTTACTATACCACCCGTGTGTCTTCTTCAAATTGTTTTCCTTCAAATACGACAGTGTCTTTATTGCATGAGGACATAGGATTCCAGAAAGATCACATGCCTTGCATGTGCATCTTTTTATCTGCAAGTTGACAATGTGTTTGCCAACCTATTCCACTATCCCAAAACCATCATCATCATTGAAATCAACTCGACAAGCTTGATAAGCTATTTTCAGATAGTCATTATAAAGTTCCATGCTTTGCGGACTATACACACACTTCCAAGTCTTTCACCTCATCTTCATTATTTCTTAATTGATTCTCCTCTAGAATGTTAATCATAGGCCTCTATCTAGCTTCCAAAATCTAAGAATTGAAAAACTCAATCAAATTATTGTCATCTCACTGGTTCTTTCATATAGTGTCAAAGTATGCCCTACACTAGACTAAGGTAGATACTTTAATATGCCCTACACCAGACTGAGATGGATACTTCAATAAGTCCACGACAACTTCCTCCTTCAACTGTCTCATACTTTTCAACTTGTTTTTGAAGTCTTTTTCATAAGTGCACCAAGCACTCCACCAAAATAACTTCTTTTCCAATTATCTATGATTTTTATTATAGTTTGCCTCTACATGTTTACGCAAAACCTATGCTTTACTTCTGGAAGGACTATTTTGACTGCTTCGATTAATCCCTACAAGCAAGAAATCAATAATAAGAGTTAAAATTGAGAAACAAAAAACTGGATAGAAATTGTACCAGATAGAAAAAGAAAATACCTTATGTGTTTGACATTAAAGTGTCTCCATCCATATCTTCAAGTCCAGTGAATAACAAAGTAGCTCCAGAAACCAAGTCCAACTTTTTTTGTTTTTTATCAATTATTGCTCAAGCTAAAGGATAAAAGTATTTCATATTGTTTTGCCTAACAACAACTAATAATTGACCTTTAGCTTTTTCAAAAATATACCATCCAATCTGTTGTATGGTCTCAGGCCCTCCTTGTGCCCCATTTTTACTGCTTGAAAATAAATATGCATTCTAAGGAATTTCTTTTTGCCTAGAGATAGTGCCTCCTTGGATTAATTAATAACCACATTAGTTCCAGGATTATTGTCTCTCAAGTCATTTGCATGAATATGCTTCAAGTTCATTGTAATCATCAGTGAAGCTCCCTTCTAGCTTCTTTAGGATTAAAATTTTTGCCCTTTTACACTTTGCTTGACTAGCATTAAGCTTAAATGCTACATTCAAAGCCGCCCTCATCTCTTTTACCTTCTACTTAGGATTATCTTGCAACATCCTCTTGAAGTAGCGTGCTATGGTGTTATTATAAACAGGATTACATGTATGTTTTGGTTTCAGTGTCTTCACTCTACAACCATGATTGTCCTTGTCCTTGGATACTAGACAAACAAATGGGAAACCTACTTCATAATTATACCTCACCCTAAATTTGTCACTTTAAAAAAGTTCTAACTCCTTTTGATTAACCAATGCATACATGTTCATGAATTTCCTAGCTTCAGAAATATCTTTGAAAGACATACCCTTGTGTATATACTCATTCAGTTGTTCAGTAATTTTCGTTCTCCTTTGTGTGTCAATATTTTCTAACTATGCAGAGTCATACTCTAAACCCCTAGAATCATCTTCTTCTTCATCTTCTTCATAACATTCTCTACTAGGGGTGTTCGTCGGTCAGTACGGTACGGTATTTAGATATTTTCGGTATTCGATTTCGTAAAATGCTATACCAATACTGTACCTAATTAAATTCGGTATGATTCGATTTTTCTCTTTTCGAATTTCGATTTATTCGGTTCAGTAACTTCGATTTATTCGGTTTGAATACTAACTAGTGCATAAAGTCATAGGCGGTAATATTCTTAATTAAAGTACTCAAAAGTACAAAACTAAAAACGTTTGTTGACAAAAAAATTGTCCAAAACCAGCAAATACCAACCTAGAGAGAAAAAACTTAGAGAAATATCTTGTTACTTGCTTAGAGTTAATTAATGAACTTAGAGAATAAATAAAAGTAAAATTTTAGATTTCTTATATTTAAGTTATAATTAATAAAATGTGTATTTTATAATATAATATATATTTCGGTACGGTATCGCTATTACGGTATTCCATTTTAAAATACCAAATACCATACCTAATATCAAATTTTTTAAAACTTAAACCAAATACCATACCGAATACCGAATATCAAAATTTTTGATTTCGATATGGTAATTCGGTATTTACCAAAATATGCACAACCCTATTTGTTGGTCTTTAAGCTTAGTGTAGCTTAATTTTAAGCTTGGTGTAGCTTAAAGAGAGTGAATGAAAAATAGTGGGAAAAGAAATGGAGGGAAGTGAAATTTTGAATTAGTGCACTTTGTCCCTCATTAGAAGAAGGAAAGAAAATCTATGTATATATATATAGAGAAACTCTTCTTCTACCGCTTAAAGAGTTGAGAAGAAGGCAAGTATCGCGCCGTCGTCGTCGCTCGCTCGGCTTCGGCTTCGGTCAAAGATTGATTGATTAATCTTTTTAGACAAAGGTCCGGTCGGTTTTTCTTTTCCGGATTATTTTAAATCCGTTTTAGTTTTCCCGCAATCTTCACACGTGTTCCAACAGCTAATATTCCAGTATTTTTTACGACCATCAAGTGGTTCGCCGATCACCGGAGTTTTTGGTAACGGTATGCTGGTGAGTTAAACCGTCCTATCCTGGGAGGATATATTCCAAAACCTCGGGTACTTGAGGGGAATAATTTCCTTAAGGACACACTGTGTATTCAGTGGGCTCGGTTTATTCTTGTATTATTATTTTTTTCTTCTCAGAAGAGAAGCTGAGGACGCCTGGACTAGCTCGCCCACGCTCAGCATGCGCTAATGGTCGCGCTAGTCAGGTTTCTTACTGTCCCAGATAAATCCCACTAGCGCGGCCGCGCTAAGCCCGCGCTAGAGCCTGCGCTAGTGAGGTTTCTCACTGTTTCTGTATTTTCAAAAAATTTATTATTTTATTTTACAGCAATACAGATTACTAACAATCTTAAGGAAATTATTTTTTTTCTGTATTCTGTTTGTGGAGATTGAAACATGTGTGTTTTCTACTCCTTTTGAATTTTATTATTCTGATTTGAAGATATAAAAACTTCATCGGAGTTTTGAAATTCAGAAAACGATTTAAAGAACATAAAAACTTCATCGTTTTGTGTGAAACAGTATATAAAAACTTCGATTTTTATTTACTATATATACTGTTTATTGTTGATTACAGTATTGTTTACTGTTCTGGTTTTGCCATTGATTGAACTCTTCTGTTGTTGACAGTGAGAAATGGCAATTGATAACAGAAATTCTTATGCGACTGTTACGGCAACGACGATAGCCTCGTCAATCCGGACTACTGTTCCACCGACAGAAAAACCGGGGAAATTTTCTGGAGCCAACTTCAAAGGATGGCAGCAAATGGTATTCTTCTGGCTTACCACACTTGGTATGCAGAAATTCACTAGTGAAGAACCTCCAGTTCCTGCTGCGGACATGCCGGACAACGAGAAGTTCATGATTATTGAAGCATGGAAGCAAGCATATTTTCTTTGCAAAGGATATATCCTAAGCGCTTTAGAGGATGACTTGTACAATGTGTATAGTGCTATGAATACTTCGAAAGAATTATGGGACGCACTTGAGAAGAAGTATAAGACGGAAGATGCATGCTTGAAGAAATTTGTGGTTGCCAAGTTTTTAGACTATAAAATGATAGACAGCAAAACTGTGGGAACCCAAGTTCAGGAGCTTCAACTTTTTTTTCACGACCTTATTGCTGAAGGTATGGTCGTGAATGAAGCATTTCAAGTGGCTGCAATGATTGAAAAGTTGTCTCCTTCATGGAGAGATTTCAAGAACTATCTTAAGCACAAGCGCAAAGAAATGAAGTTGGAAGATCTTGTGATTCGTCTCAAGATTGAGGAAGACAACAAAACAGCCGAGAAGAAGTCTCGTGGAAATTCAACGATCATGGGAGCTAATATCGTTGAGGAGACTGCTCCAAAAAGTAAGAAGAGGAAGAGATCTTCTGGACAGACTAAGGAGCAGAACAAAAAGAAATTCAAGGGCAACTGCCACAATTGTGGAAGAGTTGGTCACAAAGCCCCTGATTGTCGTCTCCCGAAAAAGGATAAGAAGAAGGGACATGCCAACATAGTGGAGAATAATGATGACATTGATGATCTTTGTGCAATGCTTTCGGAATGCAACTTAGTTGGAAATCCGAAGGAGTGGTGGATTGATTCCGGAGCCACTCAACATGTTTGTGTTGTCAAAGAAGCATTTGCGACTTACTCTACTGCTGGTCCCGAAGAAGAGATTTCCATGGAAAATAATTCAACAGCCAAGATTGAAGGTTATGGCAAGATATTCTTAAAGATGACTTCCGGCAAAGTGTTAACGCTAAAAAATGTTCTTCATGTTCCTACTATTAGGAAGAATTTAGTTTCTACTTCTTTACTTGTGAAGAATGGATTCAAATGTGTATTTGTCTCTTATAAAGTTGTTGTGAGCAAGAATGAAATGTATGTTGGAAAATGCTACCTCACGGAGGGCCTTTTCAAACTCAATGTAATGGTCGTTGATAGTATGAATAAAACTTCAGCTTCTTCTTATTTGTTGGAGTCAAATGATTTATGGCATATTCGTTTAGGACATGTCAATTATAAAACCTTGCGGAAGTTAATTAATTTAGAAGTATTGCCTAAATTCGAGTGTAATAAATCGAAATGTCAAATATGTGTTGAATCTAAGTTTGTAAAACATCCTTATAAGTCTGTTGAAAGGAATTCAAATCCTTTAGACTTAATTCATACTGACATTTGCGATATGAAGTCGACACCATCTCGAGGTGGGAAAAAGTATTTTATTACTTTTATTGACGACTGCACTCGATATTGTTATGTTTATTTGCTTAATAGTAAGGATGAAGCAATTGAAGCATTTAAGCAATACAAGAATGAAGTAGAGAATCAATTGAATAAAAAGATCAAAATGATTAGAAGTGATAGAGGTGGAGAATATGAATCTCCGTTTGCAGAAATATGTTCGGAATATGGAATTATCCATCAAACTACTGCACCTTACACACCTCAATCCAACGGAATTGCGGAAAGAAAAAATCGAACATTAAAGGAAATGATGAATTCTTTACTAATAAGTTACGGATTGCCGCAGATTTTGTAGGGGTAAGCTATCCTTACAGCTAACCGAATACTCAACAGAGTGCCCATAGCAAAACGCAATCTATTCCATATGAAAAATGGAAAGGAAGAAAACCTAACTTGAAATATTTCAAAGTGTGGGGGTGTCTAGCAAAGGTACAAGTTCCTTTACCTAAAAGGGTTAAAATCGGACCAAAAACAGTAGATTGCGTTTTCATTGGATATGCTACAAACAGTAAAGCATGTCGATTTTTGGTCCATAAATCCGATAATCCCGAGATTCATGTTAATACGGTAATGGAATCAGATAATGCTGAATTCTTTGAAAGCATTTATCCGTATAAAACTGAATGCGAGTCGTTAAGTGAAAGACCTAAATGACCTCGGGAAGAACCAAAGGAAAATACTCCAAGTGTAGAAGATCCAAGGTGTAGCAAACGTCAAAGAACATCTACTTCCTTTGGACCAGATTTTGTGACATTCTTGCTTGAAAATGAACCTCAAACTTTTAAAGCAGCTATGTCGTCTTATGATTCGGCGTTTTGGAAAGAGGCAGTCAATAGTGAGATTCAATCCATTTTGGATAACCATACATGAGAATTGGTTGATCTTCCTCCTGGAAATAAGCCTTTAGGTTCGAAATGGATCTTTAAACGGAAAATGAAAGTCGATGGCACTATTGACAAATATAAGGCAAGACTTGTTGTCAAATATAGACAAAAGGAAGGCCTCGATTACTTTGACACTTACTCTCCAGTAACGAGGATAACATCTATTAGGATGCTGGTGGCATTAGCGGCCGTGTATGGTCTTGAAATCCATCAAATGGATGTTAAAACAACTTTCTTAAATGGAGAATTGGAGGAAGAGATTTACATGGAACAACCTGAGGGTTTTGTGGTTCCTGCTAAAGAAAAGAAAGTGTGCAAACTTGTTAAGTCGCTTTATGGACTTAAACAAGCACCCAAACAATGGCATGCCAAATTTGATCAAACAATGTTGGCAAGTGGGTTTAAAATCAACGAGTGCGACAAATGTGTTTACATTAAAAACACTCTGGGTCATGAAGTCATTGTTTGTTTATATGTTGATGACATGTTGATAATGAGTAAAAGCATGTCAGATATAAATGCTACAAAACACATGTTGGCTAGCAAATTCGATATGAAAGACTTAGGAGTTGCTGATGTGATCTTAGGAATCAGAATTCACAAGACTCCACAAGGTCTAGCATTATCACAGTCTCACTACATTGAAAAGGTACTTGACAAGTTCAAGTATTTGGATTTCAAAATTGCCAAGACTCCAATTGACGTGAGTTATGCACTTCAAAAGAATGAAGGTGAAAGTGACTCACAACTGGACTATGCAAGAGTATTGGGAAGTTTGATGTATATAATGAATTGTACGCGACCAGATATAGCATGTGCTATTAGCAAACTGAGTCGATTTACAAGTAATCCCAATCAAATACATTGGATGACAATGAAACGAGTTTTGGGGTATTTGAAACATACCCAAAATTATGCTTTACATTATAACAAATATCCATCCGTGATCCAGGGATATAGTGATGCAAATTGGATCACGGATCATCTGAAGTTAAATCCACGAGTGGATATGTTTTCACAATTGGGGGTGGAGCAGTGTCTTGGAAACCATCCAAACAAACGTGCATCGCCCATTCTACAATGGAATCTGAATTCTTAGATAAGGCCGGTGAAGAAGCTGAATGGCTCCGAAATTTCTTGGAAGATATCATTTTGGCCCAAACCTTTGGTACCTATTTGTATATATTGTGATAGTCAAGTGGCAATAGGGAGGGCAGGGAGCGTTATGTATAACGAAAAATCTCGTCATATACGACGGAGACATAATACCGTCAGATAACTATTCTCTAGTGGTGTTATCACAATTGACTACGTAAAGTTAAGAGATAACGTGTCGGATCCACTTACAAAAGGCCTATCTAGAGAGACAGTTGAGAGATCATCAAAAGGAATGGGGTTAAGGCCTAGGACAATTCATCATGGCGGTAACTCTACCTAGCAGACTGGAGATCCCAAGAGCTAAGTTCAAAGAGATCAAACAAAGTCATGAATGACGGTTCAACATTGTCAAATAACTCAATCCATTATCGTGATGAAGACAATGTTCAGAAATCAAGGTAAAGCATTAAGGCTTTTTTGATGAGTCAATAAAGCTTAAAGCTCTTTAATGATTTGCTAAGTCTGGAAGGATATGACCATATAGTGTATTTTTAGGATTACACGTTTAGAAATCACCTATGTGAGTGTGAAGTATAAGTCGCTTCAAGGGGAATGAAAGCAAATGCCCATTCTCTAAGCACTCATGAAAGCAGGCGTTGTTTATGGCTGAAACGAACACAACCGTGAGAACCATAGATGGTTAAGGATTGATTGTGTGACTTATGTTGTCTAGGAATACAACAAAGCTCGACGGTTCAAAGATATCAAATCTACCGATTGACCGAGTATATCCGATATAAGATCACTACGGAAAGTTCAAAGGGAAATCTACTTATCCAGATGCAATTAATTCTTGCATGTAAAACACATACACGTCCGTGCATTCCTTTATTTTGTAGTCATTCCCCATTCATGTGGGAGATTGTTGGTCTTTAAGCTTAGTGTAGCTTAATTTTAAGCTTGGTGTAGCTTAAAGAGAGTGAATGAAAAATGGAGGGAAGTAAAAGTTTGAATTAGTGCACTTTGTTCCTCATTGGAAGAAGGAAAGAAAATCTATGTGTATATATAGAGAAGCTCTTCTTCTAGCTCTTAAAGAGTTAATAAGAAGGCAAGCCTCGCGTCGTCGTCGTCGCTCGCTCAACTCGGCTTCGGCCTTCGGCTTCAGATTTGGATTCGGATTCGGTCAAAGATTGATTTATTAATCTTTTTAGACAAAGGTCCGGTCCATTTTTCTTTCCCGGATTATTTTAAATCCGTTTTTAATTTTCCCGCAATCTTCACACCTGTTCCAACAGCTATGGCTGCTGAAAGGTTGCAAAACCTTTTCAGAAACAGTACGAAATTGGCTATAAATATGTCTTGAATCCCAGAATTTTTACTTACTAAATTTTCTAATCTTCTTCTTCTTCTTCTGCACAAAAATATTCCAGTGTTTTACGACCATCAAGTGGTTCGCCTTATCACCGGAGTTTTTGGTACCGATACGCTGGTGAGTTAAATCGTTCTATCCTGGGAGGATATATTTCAAAACCTCGGTACTTGAGGGGAATAATTTCCTTAAGGACACATTGTGTATTCAGTGGGCTCGGTTTATTCTTGTATTATTTTTTTCTTCTCGGAAGAGAAGTTGAGGACGCCTGGACTAGCGCACCCGCGCTCAGCACGCGCTAGTGGTCGCGCTAGTCAGGTTTCTTACTGTCCCAGATAAATCCCACTAGCGCGGCCGCGCTAAGCCCGCGCTAGTGAGGTTTCTCACTGTTTCTGTATTTTCAAAAAATTTATTATTTTATTTTACAACAATACAGATTACTAACACTATTTGCTGATGCTATCATAAGTACCAGCTAATGCTACAGTTGCATAAGTCTCAGTATGATGGACAATGATGGAGATAGAAACAAAAGGCTCACACTCATCTACAACATACAAATTTAGGACTCTAAATTTCTCACAGACAAGGCACAAAAGGTGTCTAATTCCTACATCCCTTCCAACTTTATAATACTTACCCTCCCCTCTTATGAACAATCAAAGAACTATAAGATATTGCTGAAAATAATAATTTTACTATTTTTTGTATAAAAAGAAAATACCACTGAAATTATTTAATACCCATAAACAAAAACAAGATACCCTAAACCAGGAACACTTCCTACTTTCAGGAAACATATACCATAAATACACATATCAAATGTAACACACCAATATGGAGACTATCAAGTAGATCAAAACCCTACATTGAAACAAGAAAAAATCAGAAACGACCAAAACCTTAATTGAAAGTTAGAAAAATATACGGACCACCTCAAAAAAGGCGCATGGACGAATTTATCAACAAATCGGCAAACACAAAAATTAAAAATAATGATACAACCATATGTAGGTACATTTAGCAAGAAACCTAAAACCTTATATCTTCACCAGATATATATATGGATGTTCTTTGATTCTACAAGAAACATGACTTGATCAATTAAAAGAGATAATTTTTTAAGAAAGAAAGAACCTTTGTAGTTGTGGAGCGTTCAATTGCGATTTTTTTTTGAAGAAAAAAAGAATCTTAGCTCAAGGTTCATGTGCTTTCTAATTTTCTTGGTGGGGACCGGTTCTTTTAGGTAAAGAGGAATTTTATTTTAAACGATAAAATGGATACGGACCGGGTTTTAGTTTTATTCAGTTTGTGTCTTTTATAACACTACGAAAAATAGTATTTAGCGACACACGTATTCCGTCCCTATACCACTTATTTCCGTCGCTAAAGTTCTTTTGCGACAAATTCAAGTTTGTCTCTAAAATACTCGTAGCTAGGCCCATAGCGACAAAAAATACCAAATCGTCGCACGATTAGCGACAGATTAGAGACGGAATATATCTGTAGCAAAGTTTAGCGATGGAAATAACCGTCGCTATATTGCTTATTTCTGTCGCTATTTTGACGAATTTTACCGCTACAATTCACAACAAAATTTGTCGTTTGTTCTTACTAGCGACGAAAGCGTCTGTCACTAGTCGTATTATAGCTAATTCTTCCTGCTTTTTGCGACAAAAACCTAAACCTTTTGTCGCAAGATTTAGTTTTACGCAATAATTTTAGCTACGGAAGTCGCTAATTTACTTTTAATTTGTTGTTAATTTTTTATAATTCTTTTCATTTATTATTTTAAATGTACCTTGTTCAAGCATAATACATAAAAGCTATTAAATACACTTAATTAAAAGTCGCTGATATTAATATAAATTAACATTATATTCAACAATATCCAAAATACATAGCATAATTCATATAACGATATCGTTAAGTACAAAAAAATACAAAGGGACTAATAATAAAGTCCAAACAAAATAGGTTAACTATGTGAGGTTGGATAGTTACAGTCATCATCAAAACCCAATGCATGAACCTCATTAATGTTAGCAGCAGTAGAAGAGGTAGGAACTGTAGGTGCCACATCTGATGGGTGGTTGGTAAAATCAGTATTTGGCTGATGCGAGGGTAAGGAAACTAATTCGCATACCCGCTCAACGATTACAGGAACTATATGATCTGTCAGTGCAGGAACCAATCGCATCACTAACTCATCCAAATTCCATGTCGGTGTTGATTGAGCATTTGGAGGTGTTGATTGAGCATTTGGAGGTGTTGCTTGTCATGACCCAAAATCTATTAAAGGTCGTGATGGCGTCGGATACCACTGGCAGGCAAGTCAGCACTAAATAGTAAATTAAATCCTCATTTCTTTTTGTATTTTTGAAATCATTTCTTTCCTTACATTAAATAATAAATAATGAACTGCACTGAGTAAAAAAAATGACGTCTTTAACAAATTTAAATACTGAATAATCTCATAGTCATCCCAGAACCCGGTGTCACAAGTGCATGAACTTTTGCTAGGAAGTAAAATAAAATACAACAATTGTCCGGAATATAAATTTGGACAGAAAGGAAGGTACAAGTACTCTGAAGAAGACTCTGCTGGCTGCGGATCGTCTCATAAGATGCAGCTCACCTAAATCCCCGTATCAACCACGCCGCTGCGCCCACAAGGCCACTATCCTTATTGTACATCAAAATGTACAACAAGTGTAGTATGAGTACGAAAACAACGGTTACCCAGTAAGTATCCCGCCTAACCTAGAAGAGGTAGTGACGAGAGGTCGACTTCGACACATACTAAGGGCTAATAATATGATTTATAAAATTCTAATCAAGCATGATGTACAACAATAAGATTCAGAACAAGAAATAATTGAACAAGTCTTCACCATATTTAAGAGCTTAAACCATTTCTTTTAAAACACATAATCACACAAACAATAAATTTATACTAATTATAAAAAGGGACTTCCAATCCTATTATCACACACAAATACCACCGAGGACGTTCGGCCCGATCCAACATAAATGTAAATTGTGCACTGCCAAAGGTTGAATGGCACAAACCATAGATGCATCTCTTACCCTACTCGCGAATCATCCATACGACGCGGTCAAACATAAATTTAAAGAAATACTCCGCTCGCGAATCATTCATGCGACGCGGTTAAACATAAATTTAAAGAAATACCCCGCTCGCGAATCATCCATGCGACGCGGTTAAACATAAATTTAAAGAAATACCCCGCTCGCGAATCATACCCGTGATGCGGTATAGTTTAAAAGAATTACCCTCGCTCGCGAATCATACATGTGATACGGAAAAATATTTAAAAGAATTATTCCCGCTCGCTAATCATACATGCGACACAGTAAAAATATAGATTTCTCAAGTTATTAAAGCATTCTTCCATTCTTTTCAAAATATGAAATTTTCATGAAAACTTTCAAAATCCCCATTTTTATAACAATTTCAACTCCTTTAAAAAGTATTTAGTAAACATAATCCCGCTCCTTCTCAAGGCAAACAATAAACATAAATCAATAATAATATCAACACGGCATGATGTAAGCCAAAAACTACCCGGACATAGGCATAACTAGTAGCTACGTACGGACTCTCGTCACCTCGTGCGCACGTAACCCCCACAAATAGAAGCACATAATAATTTGATTCACCTATGGGGTTAATTCCCTCTTACAAGGTTAGAAAGGAGACTTACATCGCTCCGAAGTTTCATAATCGGCTCCAATGACGCTCTAACACCTCAATCCAATGCCCAACGAACAACAAGCCAAACAATGCGCAAACCAATGAAAATATACTCTAATACTCATAACAATTCAATTCACGACAATTCCCAACTCTACTCGGAAAGCCGATAAAATCACCCTCGAGCCCACGTGCCCGGATTCCGAATATTTTCAAAAATAAACTTCACTCATAACCCCACAAACTAAAATATATAATTTATTTTCAATTCCATGCCCAAATTCATGATCAAAATCCAAAATACCAAATTCTAGGTCTTTACTTAAACCCCACAATTTATACAAATTTTCATGTTCCAATCCATGTATAATTCATGTATTTAACTCACAAATGGGAAGGAACCACTTACCTAGAATTGCTTGATGGAAATCTCCCCTTGAAGCTCTCCAAAATCATCCAAGACAAATGAAAAATGGGAGAAAAATGAGCCAAGTCCCGTTTTTTATAAAACCCTTCTGCCCAGCGACATTTCCGCACCTGCTACCTTCTGCATCTGCGGTCATCACCTTCGCTTCTGCGCTTGCTTAGATACGGCCAACACTCCGCACATGCAGTCCTTCCCCTGACTGCCCAACCCCGCATCTACATCTCCCAGGCCGCACATGCGGCCAAAACCTCGCAGGTGCGATTACACCACATACCAGCAGCCTTAGCCTTTCTCAAATCTCAAATTCGATCCGCTAACCACTCAAAATCCACCCGAGGCCCACGGAACCCCGTTCTATTACTGACCAGTTCCAAAACATAATGCAGACCCGCTCGAGGCCTCAAATCACATCAGACAACGCTAATATCATGAATCATACTACTATTCAAGCTTTATGAACTTTAGAACTTCAAACTTCCTCATTCGATGCCGAAACCTATCAAATCACGCCCGATTGACCTCAAAATCTGCACACAAGTCATATTAACTTCCGGAATCGGATTCCAACCCCGATAGCAAAAAGTCCACTTCCGGCCCAACTTCTCAAAAACCTTCAAATTTCTAACTTTCGCCAAACGACTCCAAAATGACCTACTGACCTCCGAATCCACTTCCAAATGCGCTCCCAATACCAGAATTATCATATGGAGTTATTCTCAGACTCGAAATCCCAAACAGACATCGATAACATTGAAATGCACTTTAACCCAAATTTATGAAATTCTTCCAAAAATGTTAACTTCCACAATAGGCGCTGAAACGCTCCCGGGTCATCCGAAATCCATCCGAACATATGCCCAAGTCCGAAATCATCATACGAACTTGTCGGAACCTTCAAATCCCGATTCCGAGGTCGTTTACTCGAAAATCACAACTCAACCAATTCTTCCAACTTAAAGCTTCCGAAATAAGAGTTCTCTTTCCAAATCGACTCTGAATCTTCCCGAAATTCAATTCTGACCACGCGTGCAAGTCATAACACCTGATGTGAAGCTGCTCATCTCCTCAAACCGTTAAACGACATGCTAGAGCTCAAAACGACCGGCCGGGTCGTTACATTGCTAATGATGTTGCATCAGATCCATAAAGAGTCACAAAGATTTGGCTCGTAGTAGCATTTTTGCTTGAGATCCAAGATCATATACTCTTCTTTTCTTTTCTCCTCCCGAGGCTTGATAATATGCTTTACACTGATCAATATCAGATTGAGTCTGTGTTTGTTGTTGTAGTATCTCCTGATATTTTTTCTGTAGAAGAGTTAATAATTAGTGAAATAGAAAGACAAAAGAATATTGAGCATTCAACTTACAAAATGAAAAAATATATGAAAGTAAAGTCAATAAAACTATTTAAAATATTTTCTTACATGTACGATTTGGGATTTCTCACTAACAAAAGATTTCCCATCATTATCATGCGTATGGACATGCAAATACATTTCACTTGGTGTTAGAACTCGATCCTTTTTAACAGCCTATACAAAACTTATTCAATTCAGAAGACCGGCAAAAACACATTTGTGTAAAAATGAGATTGGAAATAACATAAAGAAAATACTAGTCTTTGTTGATCCATAATAACAACTATAGCCAACTGTTTTTGCCTCATATTTCATTCTGAAGCAACAGAGTATAGAAATTTTCAATTATATATGTGGTAATGCAGCATTCATGTACTGCCAATTAATTCATGTAGCATCCAAAAATTTTCAATCATATAGATCCATAGAAGATTAATTTTATTACTAGAAATAGTGCCAAGAAATTATAGAATTGCTAAGACACTCAATATTGGAGAACCAGCTCTTCACTAGCTCCTGAGGACACCTAAGGAATGTGTAGATTTGGTAGTTTAAACCTTGAAATGGAGAAGAGAAGTTGCTGAAGTTTAAAAAAACTTCCTGGAAATCATTTCTAGCATCCTATAGTTGTAATCTTGAAGTGGTTGATTTCACACACAAAAAGCTTTCCTGAATTAGGGAAATGAAAAGTTGTTGTCGCGCTTTGGATTATCACACAAAAATCACCATAAAAGAAGTATACATTAATGCACCTCAAATCAAAATAAATTGAGGTAAGTTGTAGTAACTTATATGAATCCATTGTACTCATTTTTCTTAACTGTTCATCATTGTTTAACTATTTTTAACATACACATAAGTAAACCTTGTGATATTTACCACAAATTCACGCACAAAGAGTAATAGAATACTGCAGTAACCTCATTTTGATGTCCCAATAAGGTCATAGAATCACAAGGTTTACTTATATATATGCCAAGACATCCATTTATATGTGCCAAGACATACACATATACACCTTGCACTACTTATATATGTCTAAAAAGGTACTGTCCAAAAACTACGTAGAAAACACTTTTAATGAGAAGAGAAGGAAAAGAATAATGAATTACTGAAGCACCAGAATTCCTACTAAAAAAACACAAGGCAATTCAGCCTTCACTTTTCTTACTTCTTATCACTGATCTGCTTCCCCCACCAACACCTCCAAAAATCCCTTCAACAGCTGCTATGTTCAATACCGGCACATTTACACAATCCATATTTTTCAAAAATAAATTCTCAAACCATAATTTCAAGCACAAAATATTAAGAATAGAACAAGAGACAATCCTTAGCTCGCAACTTCAGCTAACCTGCTTAAATAAGATATTCAGATTCGAATTAGAGCAAACTTAAATGAGATTTTCAGATATTATATACACTTGCAAGTCTCTTGCGATGCTCCCCAACACTAATAGAGCCACCTGTGTGAGTTCCAGTGGCAACTCCGCTCCCACCACAACGATTTTTTGCATTTATTTCTGACTTTTCAACACAGTTAGGATCTTTCCAAAGTCTCATCCAACTTTGTCACACATTATTTGGAATAGAGTTCCGTTGCACCCCATTTGATTTTAGTTTTCTAATGAAATCATTGTATCAAGCATTGTCCTATCTTATGGTAAAGTCTCTTTCAACAATTGCATCATTTGGTTATAACCTCTTTGTGATAAAGTATTCTCCATTTCTATATTTAGCATCCTGGAAACTACTGCGAGTTGAGAGAGGGAAGAAGCAGGGTATAATTTTGCATCAGCTGGCCTGTAGCAAATCATAAAACCTTTGGCACCCAAGATTTGGCTCCTCCTCCATTGAAGGATTAGGCCCCGCCTCCATTGACGGTTCATAAGAATGCGACGACTCAAGTTCAGTATTATTGTAAGACTGTCGGCTCAAACAATGGCCAAAATTGGGTCCAACTGCATCCAAGACCATTTGTCGATATGGATTCTCATATCCCAATTCAGGTTGAGCGCCACCATGCAAATCACCACTAAAAGACATCTCACCGGTCACATTTTTTTTCTCCTTGATACTTCCAAATAAAATAGTTCTCAACAAATCCATACTGATAAAGGTGCAATTTTAACCGTTTCAACGTCCATTTATTTAATGTTGAGACATTTTTTGCATGGACATCTAACATCATCGCCACTCATGCAATTGCGCTTAGAACAAGCAAACTGGAGAAACTTGTTCACACCAGTTATGAAACTTGAATTTATACCTACTCGGCCATCCAACCTTTTGTACATCCAATCACGCTCTAGATTATCCATGTTCCTATTTAATATTAAAATAAACAAGATACTAGTGTTCTTTATTTAATAAGACATCAGAATGCTTTCTAAAGGGAATAACAAGTTGACATCAAAATGCTTTCTTTTCTATTTACCAAGCAAAAAACTTGTTAAAGAAACTGACACATAGTTTCATTCCTTGCCTATCTTTCCTTCTAAAATTTGCTACCTTAACTAACTTTAAGATCAATATTGTATAAGAAGTCACTGCATAAATTTTTACTATATGAGATCAATGCTATGAGAATAAATCCTTATAGTATAACACTGTATAATACTATATTAAAGTTTAGAAGTGACAGATCAATACTATATGAGATCAATACAATATAAGAATAAATTCTTACAAGTTCACTCCACATCACAGCATCAAGTGATCGCTTTAAAAGAAGTCAAATAAGTATTGCTTAAATTAGAAAGCAAATCGTGATCTAACTGGACATTCTGTTAGAAAGAGGAAATAATATTGGTGAATAGTCTTACCAGCAAAATGAATATTGTCTAGGAACTAACTTTGAAGAGCCTTAACATACAGCTATGTTAATTTTGAAAGAAAGCCACACACGATTTGTCATCGGTTGACTTCTAACATAGCCAGAACCTCTAAAATGTCGTTACAAACAAAGTTTAGGTAAAATCCTACTTTAAAAAATTAACAGCGGAAAGTTACAACGGAAAAATAACCAAAAAACAAGAATAAATGAGGGGGGAAAAAAATTTAAAAACAATCAAGATGTCTTCTAAAAGGAAGAACAAGTTGAGTTAAAAAAAGTAGACTTTAAAGTTTCAAATAACATAGTTCTTAACTGGAAACTCTATCATTTAGATTAGGTACAAACAAGAATAGACGAAATTTAAAAAGAAAACTAAAACTATAGATTTACAAACTCAAAATATTGCTCAGTATTCTTAGAGTAACGAATGCACCCTTCATTCACCAAAAAAATAAGCAAATTACAGTAACTCCTCATATTTTTATTTAGATCTATATTAGTTAGGTATTCATCCTTCCACATTATCATAAGTTCTTCACAAGTTACCACCTAATTTATTTCCAGTGAACTTTAGAAAGAAAGCAGCTCACATAGCTAGTACTCGTTGTAGAAATACCGTTGGGATAGCCAGCAAAGAACTTGAAAGTGTGAATCCGTCACATCCACTGGAAAATCTTGAAGAAAGATCCATATAACTGCATTCAATCTCATCATGTTTATGAGATAAAGTATATTAATTTCAGATACAAAATCAAACTTGAAAGAGACTCGAGGAAATATGTATCAGCAAGCCATTGAAGCATGAATGGGTAAATCCCTGATAAAAAATCTCAAACTAAGATCTGCACCCCTGTCAACAGCAACCAAATATGCCACAGCAACACATCAAAACAAATCGGAATGGTAACTCCGCAACTGACTACTGATGACATTCTTCTGACTGTTGATTAATTATCTAACGTTTTAACTACTTAATGGAGAAGAATTATTATCAAGGTTCTCATCGCTTATTAGACATTTGTGTATACAAACTTTTATATCTCTTGATATACAACACATGATTATCCTTCAAAACTGATTAAGGCAAAGTTTCCTCAAGTCTTCTCATCAACTATGAACCCCTCTATGGAAGTACTTGCTGACAGAAATTAGAACTAAAAAAACTTCATACTGGAAATTAACTATTCCTCCATTCCAAATTAGTAAGGGAGCTATATGAATCATTCACATCATTCTGCTCTACTGAGACTCATTCATCAGTACAAAATGATTTATCTTTTGAAGTCAAATTAGGGGTTCACTATAACTAGAAAAGTATTAATCTAACTCTTATTGCTACAAAGACATGCCATCCCTAAAATCAACACATTGGTCAAACAAAAATTACCATATCAAAAATTCCTCAAACATAATTATATAGAGAGAAAGAAAAAAAAAAGAGACTTTACCTGACCAAAGATAAGAATAATGGTGTAGACAATGAAAATAGTAAAAATGAGGGATTTCGTTTGAGAATCTTGCAGAGCAGAAAATATAAAAGGAAGAACGAGGGTCAGGAACGCACACTACTTCGAATTTCTTGGCAATTTCAGAATTGTACAGCAAAAATTTTGCAATTTCAAAAGTTTTATTCTATTCACTATCTGATATTTTTGTTTCCCATTGCATATGAGCCTTAGATTCACGTCCAATTTTTTGTATTTGAAGAAAAAACCTCGCATTGTTGAAGAGGAGAGAAAGTGGGCGTGTTTGTGACCTAGATTGAAAAGATGTCTTTTAGCTGGGGAAATTTTATTTTAGGACAAAAATTTTAGCAAGGGATATAATTTATGTCGCTAATAATAACTAGGGAACTCTTATTTTTAGGAAACTAGCAACAGAAATTTTCTTGGCAACTAACTTTGGAATGTCATGACGTAAAATGAATGCAGCGACAAATTTTTGACATTAAATCCATCGCTAAGTTTTAATATTTTTTGTCGCCCAACTTTCGTCGATTTTGTAGGTAAAATAAAAGTGCTAATATTTAGCGCCAATTTAGCATCAGCGCCTTTTTTTAGCGTCGCATATAAGTTTTTGTCGCTATAATTGATATGAATTCTTTTGTAGCTAATTTGGTGACAAACTATAAAATTCGTTGCTAATTCGTCGTTATTTAGCTACGGAATATTGCTTGTCGCTAAATTTTGTCGCGCTATTATTTTTTGTAGTGTTAGTTACTGGGTTGGAAAATTTTATTAGGGATTGCCACGTGTCTCATCTGTTAAACGAGGGGTATATTTAAAATATTGATGGATGACAAGGTAAATGCGGACCAAAAGTATAACGGAAGATAAATTTGATCAATATATAATAGTAGAGGGTATATCTGGATCTTTTCCGCAATTTAAATAATGCTCCAATATGTTATTCAAAAGTTTATGTATTATTTTATAAGAAATTTATGTATTATTTTATACAACATAATCTATAATAATATATTAAAAGCACGACGAAATATCGTTCACTTTTTTTATCTTTTAAATATATTTTGCATTGAACAAAAGATGTAATTTAAACACTTTCCTAATACTTAGGAATTTGAAAATAAATTAAAAGTTTGCTCATTAAAATCTTTCCTAGTTTGAACAAAGTATGAAGTCCTAATATTTTGGACTTAAAAATTCATTAAAGCTTTATCTTATTTGAATCGTTAAAAATATGAGGAAAAACGATCAACACCCTAAATCAGCAACTAAAACACAAAATGTTCACCACGTTTGTTACCCTATTCTCTCCTTAATAAGAGATAGTAATCCAAGTACTATTAATTAATGTTTGTACCTAGAATAAATAACGAGAATTTAAAACAAATGTTCATTTCATATTTGATCTTATAAGTAAAAAAAAAATTAGTAGTCCATAAAATATGTGCTAAATATTATGAGAAATACCATATAAAATACGTTGTTTTCCTATTGAAGAATTTATGTATTGATGATGGGTAAAAATTGCCCGGAGCGCCTTATTTGGTCGCCCTCATTTAACATATACTTATATTTTTAAAATTATTTAACTTATACCCTAATTTTTACAACTTCAGGCGACTCCTTCTTCCTGCTACTTGGGCGCTGCTTTCTTCCTCCTTTCTTCAGCCTTACTAACAATAGGAAACCTAAAATTAGGACGAAAAAAGAAACAGCGATCAAAAAATCAGTTGACATAGTCATCAGAGTACCATCGTAAACACGTAAGATGACCATAGTATCAAATTTAAGAAATCATGTTTCTTTGATGATTTTGTGTTGAACATGTAGTAGAAGAGATCTTTGGCATTATCATAGGAAGATTATCCTCTCGGACTAGCGCCAGTATTTCTTGTCGAAATTCCAGTGTTTAATCGTATGTTTAAGGAGTTTGGATTAATATGACACTTGACAATAAAACTTCAGCTTATTTAGTGCTGAAGTTTTTACAAATGAACTAAATAACTTCAGCATCTTCTGCTGAAGTTTTTGAAAAAGCTTTATGACAAAACTAATGAATCCAGGACAAAACTTCAGCTTATTTAGTGCTGAAGTTTTTACAAATGAACTAAATAACTTCAGCATCTTCTGCAGAAGTTTTTTGGAAAAAGCTTTATGACAAAACTAATGAATCCAGGACAAAACTTCAGCTTATTTAGTGTTGAAGTTTTTACAAATGAACTAAATAACTTCAGCATCTTCTGCTGAAGTTTTTTGGAAAAAGCTTTATGACAAAACTAATGAATCCAGGACAAAATTTCAGCTTATTTAGTGTTGAAGTTTTTACAAATGAACTAAATAACTTCAGCATCTTCTGCTGAAGTTTTTTGAAAAAGCTTTATGACAAAACTAATGCATCTAAGACAAAACTTCAGCTTATTTAGTGCTGAAATTTTTACAAATGAACTAAATAACTTCATCATCTTCTGCTGAAGTTTTTGAAAAAGCTTTACAACAAAATTATTGAATCCAGGACAAAACTTCAGCCAAAACATGTTGAAATTCAACAAATAGAGAACAAAACATCATCTAGTAGAATGCTTAAGTTCAGTCGTCTACTAAAATGCTGAAGTTTGCGTGATTGTCTTTGCTATTTCAAGCTCGTATGCCTGAAGTTTACGCGAAAAGTAGGTACGCTTGCAATTTTTTTTGCAAAGCGGGTTGTAGACAATAAATTTGCGTCGAGAAAATAAAATCAAGACCGAAAGATATTGCAACAATCGTAGTATTTGATTTCAAATATTTGAGCGTTACAATCTCTATGAATCCTCTGATTCTACTTTTCTAGTATAAATCCAAGTGCCTTTAAGCTTGATCTTGAATTTGAATTTGATTTATCTGTCGCGAACACTTTGATTGTTGCCACGAATTGTATCACGAACAAGTAGCCTTGATCTTGAACGCCTTGTATCTGATTTGACTTCGTTCTTGATCTTGAATACTTGAATTGTTCTTCGTTCTTGAGCTTGAACTTGATTGCTTGAAGCTTGAAACTTGTAGAGAAATTTGCGGCGTTTGATCCGCGAGCTCTCTCTTGCTTCTTGTTATAACTTCTGGTCCCTTTTCTGAGTTATGAAGACCCATATTTATAGTTGTGGGAGGGAAGAGTTATGATAAGAACAAACTCTTTCCGACCAATCAAATTGAAGCGTGACATGGTCGTATTTGATTGGCCAGAACATGTCACTCGCACACGTGGCACGATTTCATTGGTCTTTTAATGTGACTTGTCATACTGTGTCATTTTGACACGTGGCATGCTCCTATTGGCTCTTTTATTTGACTTGGCATGCCACGTCATTTGACACGTGGCACTGGGCCTCTAGGAAGATGGCATATTGGGCCTAATGAAGTGGGCTCATCATTTGTAGCCGAACTAAATGGACTAGCCCAATGGATTAAGACTTATTTATTTAATCCATATATGTTGGATTTATATAATTAATTTAATTATATTAGCCCGTAGTATTTATTTGGACCAATATATCTCGAATTTAAAATATAGTCCAAATTATTTTATGAATTTAATTTTAATAAAATTTATATACCTACAAATGTGCCCTACTTCAAGACATGTCAAGGTCCTTAGACTTTTGAAGATTAGGCTTAGAAGTATTTATATTAATATACTTGAACTAACTTTGACCAAAATCATACGAAATGTTAAAGTATTTGAACTTTAAATTTCAAAGTCATGTGCTTCAATAATATGGAATGTTAAAGCTATTAAATTTTAAATTCCCAAATTACCATTGCACACTGTTACGCGACTTTCCATTTTGAAAGACTTCAAAATTAATAGCGTTACCATATTATGTACTTCAAGGAATTGTTTATAAACAACAATTCCAATAAACGTTGTTGCTAGAATTAACAAAGGGGAATCAACTATTGTCAATTCCAATTTGTTCCAATAACGTGCTTCAATTACACAGTTGCCTGCTCACGTGCTTTGATAAAATCACAAACTTTGCCGCCTAGGATTTCTCCTGTCCAACCAAAGTAAGATTTCCAATTCTAATTGGATTATAACAATTATCAATCCTACATTGTTACAATTCATATTAAAAGCCCGCATCATAGGTCATACGTTTCATGGAGTTGGCATCAATCACTGTGTTTGCAGTCCACAAGAAGCAAAGTGTCGAGGTAAATTTTCTTTTTTGATTCTGCTTTTTCTTTTGCCTTTTTTTTTTGTTCCCTTTTTTTTACGGGCCAAGAAAAGAAGGATATGTTTTTTTGTATAACGAGATAATCCACGCACGAAGAAGACAATTAAAAGTTCGTGGTCAAGATTTTTTTTAAGAACACGTAGTCAAGATCTTTAATAGTTCACCGCGAAAACCTTTAAAAGTTCGCGGTGAAGACTTTACACCATCTGAGCTAAAGACTTCGTATCTCTGGCAAAGACCATTACACCGTCCCAGTCAGAGATTTATTTTGTCTGACGCGAAGACCATTACACCGTCTGAGCTAAAGACTTCATTTTATTTGACGCGAAGACCATTACACCGTCTAAGCTAATGACTCCATCTTGTTTGAAGATTTAACTTTATTTTATCTGAGGCATAGACCATTACACCGTCTGGGCCAAAATTTTTATTTTGTCTTAAGCGAAGACCATTACACCGTCTGAGCTAAAGACTTCATTTTATTTGACGCGAAGACCATTACACCGTCTGAGCTAAAGACTTCATTTCATTTGACGCGAAGACCATTAAACCGTCTAAGCTAATGCCTTCATCTTGCTTGAATCTTTAACTTCATTTTATCTGAGGCATAGATCATTACACCGTCTGGGCCAAAGATTTATTTTGTCTTAAGCGTAGACCATTACACCGTCTAAGCTAATGACTTCATCTTGTTTGAAGATTTAACTTCATTTTATCTGAGGCATAGACCATTATATTGTCTAAGCCAAAGACTTCGACTTTTCCATGCTTGGTAGGATTATATTATGAATTTGAGGCCATGAATATCGCATTTCTTAGCTAAATGCTAATAAACATTTTTCTCTCTTTTTGCAGTCTAAACATGGTTTACTTCAAAGACATAATTTCTTCCTCTAATTCTCAATGCCTTATCATCTCGGACCATAAGGGAAGCAAGGAAGGGACAAGGTTACCAGTTGATAGGTCACTAATCGGCCAGTATAATGCAGCTTCATGGGTACCTTTGAGGGACCCACCTTATTTGGCAGACTGGACGCATGAATACAATAGTCGTCCTCCCAAGACATGGGTGCTTCGCACCACTACCCATCATGCTTGGAATTTTGCGAGTACCTTACCATGCCTAGGGCGCCGAATCATTAACAAGGAGACTTATTGGGGCAATGATTTGCCATTCGGCGGTGAATTTCATTACGTTCCTGGCTACTGGGAATGGGTAGAAGATGCCTTAAGTAGGTGTCGCTTGACACTGGAGGGTGAAAGTATTTATGACGCCGTATATGCTTCACTCTTCACATATGATCGTAATACGAATGCAGGCTTTCTGTGAGGGATGGTGCCCTGTTACCAACACATTGCTTACCTCTGCTGGAGAACTATCCATATCACTTTGGGATTTGTATAAGATCGGTGGCTTGCCTATAGCAGGATCTACTTACGAGGAAATTATGACAAATGTTGAAGATCTTACAGGCACGTACGACAGGGGGAGAAGGTTTCTTCCCCAGACTTGTGAACATTTGTTTGATGCCTTCCATCGGCTCAGAGAGGGAGGTAGANGGAAAGAAAAGAAGTCCGCTCGTTTGAAATCGACACACAATCCTACAGGGGTCCTAGATGAAGCGGTAAATTGGTCGACTGTGGAAGAAGATATGTTCTATAAGCTAGGAGTAATGGGTGACAAGAAAGACGAAACATACTTGGCTTCTTTTCTATCTTGTTGCTTATGTATTTTTGTGCTTCCTTCAAAAGATGGTGACTTCATTCATCCTGGGCCCTTTAAGATCGCGTGTCATCTTGCTTGTAAACGAAGAGTTAGCCTTGCAGTCCCGGTCTTAGCCAGAATATATAAGGGTTTGAACGAGATTTCAAAGTCCTCGTTGCTTGATCCTGCTCAAATTTTCTTTCCAGCTCATTATGTGTATGGTTGGTTAGCCTATTACTTTAAGACTCATTTTCCGTATGCAAAGGGGCCATCTGTTCCTCTCATGGCCGCATGTTCCGGTGAAGGTGCTGCTAGATATTTTGGGAAAGAGGAAGCAAGGAAGCGTATTCATAACGGAGAAAATATCATTTGGACTTCGATAATGCCCCGCAGATCTGATCTGTACCGCTACTATGACGATGGTAAGGCAGATGAGTTCGAGTTAAATTTCTTTATGAGTATTCACTCGAATTATCTTCCTTTGAGGGACGGAGTCAACTTTATTATTGAACTTTACAGCCCTCATCGATTTAGCCGCCAATTTGGTTTTTACCAAGACACCCCTTGTCACTTGGAGAAAGATTTTCGTGAGGCCTCATTAGAAGAAGGGTTAAGACTTGCACGGATTTGTGTGTTGACTAGATCTAAGTCGAGGGCGGTATTTCCTCCTTTTGGGTCCAATATGAAGAAGTTTACATCGTCTAACTATAGATCTTGGTGGGCAAGGGTGCATGAAAGCCTTCTTGAAGACCACTTACAATTTTTGGTGAATACTGTTGAGCCAATCACAAATATCATTCAAGACCGGATCGAGGATGTCTTAGTGATTGATATGATTCCTGCTTTACAGTCTAAGGTAGTTGATATGCGCGCAGGCAGTGGACCCATGCTACACAAAGAAGTTCAAAGAGAAGAGATCCATGCTCCACTTGACAAAAGTATTATTCCTTTTGGTGTAGTCGTTAATGCCTCTAATAAGCGCCTATCTCAAGATGAGAGTGATAGCAGCAAAGGAGATCAATATTAGAAAAGGAAAAGGCCAAACCCAGAAGGGGTTTTAGAGGTCCAAAGAGTTGGTAGCCCTTCAAGAACACTAACAGCTCAGAACGAGAAGGTAAAAGAAAACATAAACTTTTCCTTTTGTTATCCTTGGCCAAATAAATTTGCTAAAGTGTCCTTACATTTATTTATTCATTTAGTTATTTTTTTAGGCTAACAACGTTGGAGCGTTGCAACGAGTAAGGCCACAAGATAGTGGCGAGTCTGTAGTAGGACCGAACTCACATAAATCATCTTCCACAGCTAAGGCAGATCAAGAGGCAACTTCTATTTCTCATGATGAAATTAGGGCAAAGTTGGGTTCTGATTTGCGTGAACGACCAACAATTGCAGCTTCAGTTTTTGATGGAAAGAAGGTTGTCTTGGATATTAGAAAGGAGTCTATCTTGAAGCTTTGGACTTCGATTCAGCGTAGGCTGAAAGACAGCACTACAGACAATGTCTCTGAGCTTGAAGAAAATACTAAAGTGATCCTTCAGGCAATGGATGGGGATGATGTGGATATTTCCCCTTTCAGAATCCTATTAGAGTCCCTTTTTGAGCTTGCTTCTTCATATAACAAGACATGATCGGGTTTATCTGAGAAGGTTGAAGAGACTGCAATATCAGACGTTGAGGTACACCTCACAAATGTCATGATTGAAGAAGAAGAAAAGGTTAGAGAACTGTCATCTATCCGCCAGTCCCTAGTTACAGTGAAAGAGAAGATAGAGAAGCTCCGTGAAAAAGATAAGGACTTAGAATCCCTTTTAGAAGTTGCTGAGGAAGAAGTTGAAGAAGCCAAGTTAGGAGCCTCAACTATTAGAAAGGAGTATGACGCATGATGCACTGCCTTGTTGACTGCTGATGACTTGGCCGATTTAGAGAAGAAGAAGAAGTACTTGGAAGATATGCTCAAGGATTCGGCCAACTACAAGTTGTGCTTAGATTAGGCTTTTAGAATTATCTCCCCTTTTATCCTTATGTTAGGTTGACCTAGTGGATATTTATTTCATCTTAAATCAGATTGCTTCTCTTTTGCTTTACATTGCCCGACATTTATTTGGTTGCATAATTTTCAGCTTTTAGTACTCGTAATGAAAGATTCTTATCTTGTGGTGGGAGAGTCCAAATAATGAACCGTTCGATTTCACCACATTGAAAATTTTAGATTTGCGCAGTCTCACCAAATAATTTATATCTTGGTGTAAAAAGTCGAAATTATGAACTGTTTAATTTCATGGAAACTAGACTTTAAAATATGAGAAATATCCAAAATTCGAAATTAAACACTTTGAGAATCATCCCAGATATTATTTTGAATCTAGCTTTAAATTCTGTCACGTCGACGATTTCAGATTTGCACAACTTCACCAAAATATTTGTATCTTGATGTAGGAATGTTTAAATCACAAACCATTTAATTTCATGGAAACTAGACTTCAAAATCTAAAACATATCCGAAATTCGGAATCGAACACGTTGAGAATCGTCCCAGATATTATTTTGAAGCTAACTTCAAATTCTGTCACGTCGACGATTTCAGATTTGCACGACTTCACCAAAATATTTGTATCTTGATGTAGGAATGTCGAAATCACGAACCGTTTAATTTTATGGAAACTAGACTTCAAAATTTAAGACATATCCGAAATTCATAATCGAACACATTGAGAATCGTCCCAGATATTATTTTGAAGCTAACTTCAAATTCTGCCACGTCGACGATTTCAAATTTGCACAGATTCACCAAAATATTTGTATCTTGATGTAGGAATGTCGAAATCACGAACCGTTTGATCCATTGGAAACTTAAATTCCAAATATATAACATATCCAAAATGCAAAACTTAATGCCATAAGGATAGTTTCAGATAATATTTCAAATTAAACTTTGGTTCCTGATATGCCGACAATTTCAAATTAGCGCGACTTCACCAAAATCTTTGTATCTTGGTGTGGGAGCCTTGAGATTGTAAGACCTTTTTAATTGTCAAAAATTGAAATTCAAGAGCTTCATTCTCACCAAATATCTTGGGTCCAGGTCTCTCTGAATTTGAAATGTCATGAAGGTAGACCATAATAACTTGAAGGTGCGGCAAACGTGAAGGCATAACGGATCCCCAAACTTCAATGGAAATGCTTGGCATCCCCCTTAAAAGATATTAATAATTTCATTGTAGACACCAATTTAGCATAGCGGCTTACCCCTTTAAATCAAATGAGATGCAAAGTTTAACAGAAGCATGGTGTCCCATCTCGATTTTAAATATTGATTGAATGAATTGCATTCCATCGTACTTCATTCGGACAACGATTGGGGGATTATGTATCTTTTGAATTTATGCGACTGAACTCAAAATGAAACTCTAAGCTGCCTACGTACCTCGGTGAAGAGGATCAAGTCATACCGTAGTTCAGAATGGGTAGAATTTTTTTTTTTTTATGTCCTAACTTTTGTCTAGGCCGCCTCTTTCGAAGTTTTAAACCTAGCAGACCTTTTTTTTTTTGGGGCCGTACACAGTTTAGACTCATGCGGGCCAGGAGTAACATGCAGTTTATGTTCATGCATTAAGGAGCGTTGCAACTTCAAGGATAATACTTCTTCAAAAACTTTCCATTGATAGGGCCGATTCTCATGTCATCTGCATCAACCAGCTTGCAAGACTCACTTGAATAAGCTTCTTGCACGACATAAGGCCCATCCAATTTTGAAGTGAACTTCCCTATAGGTTTATGGGAAGTAATAATGAGTCTTCTTATGGCAAGGACTTGATCTTCTACTTGAAAGGATCTTGGGCGAACTCTTTTATTGAAGGCACGAGACAATCGAGCTTGATAACATTCAAGACTTTGTTGGGCCTCCAACCTCTTCTCATCAAGAGCCTCTAACTCTGCTAATCGAAGTCGAGCATTTTCTTCATCAGTGATCCCTTCTTGAATAGCCAGTCATAATGAAGGTATTTGACGCTCAAGTGGCAAGACGGCTTCGACTCCATGAATGAGTGAATACAGAGTTGCTTGTGTTGGCGTGCGGTGAGTCGTACTATATGCCCATAGAGCTTCTTCCATATGTTCATTCCAATCTAGTTTGGATTTGGAGACGACTTTCTTCAGCAGGTTGCATAAAGTTTTGTTGAATGCCTCAGCTAGGCCATTGGCGACAGCATTGTACATCGAAGAGTTACGTTGCTTGAAGCCAAAGAGATCACAAATCTTTTTCATCAACCTATTGTTGAATGGCTTTCCATTATCTGTTATTATGTAACGAGGAATGCCAAATCGATAGATTATGTTTACTCGGATGAAACTTGCAACATTTTCCTTATTTACCTCCTTAAGATTAACAACTTCATCCTATTTTGAGAAGTAGTCAGTTGCAGCCAAGATGTATAAGTGCCCACCAGAAGACTTCGGTAGTGGTCCCACAACATCCAATCCCCAAGCGTCAAATGGCCAGGATGCAACAGTCGGATGCAACACTTCAGGAGGTTGATGAATAAAATTCGCATGGAATTGACAAGACTTGCATCTTCGAGCATAGTCCAATCATTCTTTTACCATCGTTGGCCAATAATATCCCATCCTTTTTATATGGAAGTGGAGCTTTGGTCCATACTGGTGCGACCCACATACCCCAGAATGTTCCTCTTGCAAAGCTTGGAGTGCTTCTTTTTCCCCTAAGCATCGCAAGAGTACTCCCTTGAATGACCTTCTGTATAGAGTGTCTTTGTAGTAAAGGAAGCGAGGTGCACGACGACGGATTTCAGTCCTTCTCCTCGGATCTTCTGGAAGTATCCCACAGCACAAGTAGTCGATAATGGGTTGTCGTCATTCTTCTTTCTCAACTTCAGAAACAGCGACAAGATGCTTGAGTTTATTTTCTTCACCTTCAACCTCATTTAGTGGAGGTACTACCCATTTTTGGCAGACAGTAACTTGCGCTTGATCAGGCAGGGTTAATGATGAAGCTAAGGCAGCTAAAGCATCAACCTTCTTATTTTCTTTCCTTGGCACATGCTGAATAGTCACATCATCGAGCCACCCCATTAACTTTTTAGCGTAATCATGATATGGGCATAGTTCAGGCTTCTTAACCTCATAACTACACAAAATCTGATTGACCACTAACTGGGAGTCACCAAAGACTTGCCACTGCAATTGCTTCATATCAACGGCCATTTCAAGCCCAAGTATTAATGCTTGATACTCAGCACCATTGTTGGAACAGATTTGTGTCAAGGTGAAGGAGTAGGGCAACACTTCACCTTGGGAAGTGACAAATACTATGCCCGCACCATCTCCCCCGCGATGCGCAGCACCATCAAAGTACATCTTCCATGAAGGTTGAACTTCAACGACCATTGCGTCCTCATCAGGTAGTTCGTCAGTTAGCTCCCAGGCATCAGGTATCGGATGATCTGCCAAGAAGTCTGCCAATGCTTGTCCTTTTACAGCCTTTTGAGGGATGTACAAGATCTCGAATTGTTGAAATTGGAGATACCATCTCGCTAGTCTATCACTAAGAACAAATTTTGACATCACGAACTTGATGGGATTTGCTTTGGAAACAAGACAGATAACATGAGCTTGAAAGTAGTGCTTCAACTTTTGAATTGAGAAGACTAGTGCCAAACACAATTTTTCAATTGGCGAATAATTCAGCTCATTTGGTGTCATCATCCTTCTCAAGTAGTAAAGGGAGTTTTCTTTCCCCTCACTATTTTCTTGGGCCAACAATGCTCCAACAGACCTTTCTTGAGCCGCAATGTATAGTATCAATGGCTTTCTAGGTATAGGAGATGCTAAAACTAGAGGCTTCATCAAGTAGGATTTGATACTTACGAAAGCGTTGCTAGAAGCTTGGTCCCACTTGAAAGGAACACCTTTCTTCATGAGGCGACTAAATGGTTGGCACCTTCCAGCTAGGTTCGAGATGAATCTCCTAAGGTATGCTAGCTTTCCTTGCAGACTTTTCAATTCATGAATATCCCGAGGCTCAGGCATTTTCAAAATAGCATCCACTTTGGCTTGATCAATTTCGATCCCTCGATGTCGGAAAATCAAACCAAGGAAATTTCCAGAAGTAAATCCAAAGGTACATTTCAATGGGTTCATCCTAAGTTGGTACCTCCAGAGCAACTCAAATACCATTCTCAAGTCTTTCAAGTGGTCGCCCTTCTTTCTTGATTTTACCACCAGGTCGTCAACATAGCATTCGACATTCTTGTGGAGAAGATGGTCGAAAATATCCTGCATATCCCTTTGGTATGTAGCACCAACGTTCTTCAATCCAAAAGGCATCACTTTGTAGCAATATATACCCTTAGCGGTGTGGAATGCAGTAAGCTATTCATCTTTTGGTGCCATGCGGATTTGGTTATAGCCCGAAGAACCGTCCATGAAAGACATTGCTTCGTAACCAGTTGTAGCATCGATCATCAACTCTGGAATAGGAAGCGGGAACTCATCTTTGGGATACGCATTGTTGAGATCCCTAAAGTCAACACATACTTGAATCTGGCCATTCTTCTTCCTTATAGGGACAATACTTGAAACCCATGTTGGGTATTTAACCTCCCGAATAAATACCGCTTCAATGAGTTTGTTAACTTCGGTTTCAATCAGGGGAACCAAGACCGGCCTAAAGCGCCTTTGAGCTTATTTAACAGGACGAGCGCCATTCTTGACCGCAAGGTGATGGACTGCCACTTTAGGGTCCAAGCCAGGCATTTCTTTGTAACTCCAAGCAAATATATCCCTAAACTTCTTGAGTAACTCAATATAAGTACTTTATTCATCAACTTCTAGTAAAGCACTTAGGTAGGTGGGTCTTGGTTCTTCATTGGTGCCAAGGTTAACTTCTTTTAAAGCATCAACAGTTGCTTTCACTCCTTCTTCAAGTTCCAGGGGAGCATATTTCGCATCTTCATTTTCTTGAGGGTCCCCATCGTTGAAGAATATGTGATAACACGATGAAACATCGTGCAATTTCTCATCATCCTCCATTAGAGATAAAACACCATGCTCGCTTTGTGCAGTAACATGATACGAAGAACCCACACTTTCTTTGTCTTCATCACGTTCTTTAGTATATACCACAGTGTATGGCTTCACCTTTAGTACTTCATCCCACGAAACCATGACTTCTGTTTGTCGCCTTATTCTAGAAGGAACCAAACTTTGGAAATCTTTAGAGACCCTCTGAATTTTGGGCAAAACGGGTGTTCTTGTATTTTGATAATTTCTCTGGAACTTATTCACCTTCTTTAATGGACCCAATTTCTCAAATACGGAAGTCCTCACAGTTGATTTTCCAAGTCTTTAAAAAATAGAAGGCCTATTAGAAGCGGCAGATTCGTTTTCTACAGTGATGTGATTGCTACTCGCTCTTCTGATGGAGATGTGCACTGGTGACGGTTGCTTGTATCCCAAACCTTCGCGTGGTTGCCTCGTTGCAGCTTCTGATGGGAGCTTCCCTAACTTTGACGGCTCATCAAGATTGTATCCAGCTTTCGAAAATAGCTTGTAAGCGTTAGGATCAAAGCTTTCATTTGTTCGCTTTGAAGGGAGTGCCACATTCTGCAAACAATTTTGAGCTACAAACCCTTCAAGCGGCTTCGAAGACAAATTTACCGCCTCAATTCTTTCACCGGAAGAGTTAACTCCTTTAGTGTGTTGGTTTGGAGATTAGATGATTCGCCCTCGTCTTTCTTCCTTTTAGGGACATATTGGAGCTTAGGACTCACTTTCTTGCCATAAGATGCAATATCCCCTCTATGAGATTTATTCACATTGGGTTGTACCTCCTCAGTAACAACTTTGGCTTTACCGATAGTTACCTCAACTCTTTTAGCTATGGGCTCGTCATTCTTGCTTTTTATGTCATCATCAACTTTTAGCTCCTTCACAATGTGGTTTTTCAAGTAGAACTTTGCATCAGCGAAGTGTGACTCTGCCTCAGTGAATGGTGCATCATCGACAATTATCGTCTTCTCGACTTCACCCTCGTAGTATTTTAAACATTGATGATAGGTAGACAGAACTACTTTATTCTCATGTATCCAAGGCCTTCCAAGCAAAACATTGTATGAAGTCTTAGCATCAATCACATGCAGCCATGCACTTGATTGCATATCTTCAATAGTGATTCCCAGCCTGATCGCGCCTATGGCTCTTTGCCCCCCTTGGTTGAATCCTTGGATCATCACACGACTTTCTGAGAGTTCGTTCATGGGAATACCAAGTTGTTTCACAGTGTGAATTGGCAAAATGTTCACTGAGGATCCTCCATCAACTAAAATTCGGTTTACCCTTTCATCACGCATATAGCCAACCAGGTACAATGGGCGGTTATGACGAGCGTCACCTAGTAGAAGATCGTCACTTGTGAATGTGACTTTTTCCTCACAAGCATCAACTTCTTGAGTAGTGGAGTCGATGAGATTTTCTGAAGATGGTGCCAACGGTAGGTCATCACTCCTTTATTTCCCTTCATCAGTATGGCAACAAGAGGCATCAATACCCCCATGGGAAATCTTCGTGCAGAACCAACTTGGTAAAAACTCCTCCAAGGTCACGGGATGTCGTGGATTTTGAGGGTGGTGCACCTCCACTTTCGCTTTCTTTATGTGCTTAACTGGGTTCTATCTCCTAGGTCTTTTCACCATTATATTCCTCGTTGGTTGTTCCATTGATCATTTTCGTGGGCCCCTTTTGTGGCGCCTACGACGAGTCACCAGCGTCCCACCTTCATCATCCTCAGATTGACCGTCTTCAACCTTGTAGTTCTCCAGTAATTCTTCATCTTTACTTTATTTGGAACTACATAATTCATCTGGATTGAATGATCCAAATATGATAGAGACTTGGTTTGCGCTTGCTTTCTCATCTTCAAGCACGATCTTCTTTTCACGAGCCAAGTCCATAACTTTGTCCTTGAAGACAAAGCACTTCTCCAGAGGGTGGCTCACAAGTCGATGATATTTGCAGTAATTTGGGTCATCGATTTTCTCAGCTTCATTTGGTCGCTTCATCTCCGGAAGCTCAATGAGATTTAACTCGAGGAGTTCTTCAAAAATAGCTGGCACATCAGAATCCAGAAATGGGTACTCTTTCTCTTGCATTTCTTTTAGAGTCAACTTTCCACTTGGCTTATCTTGAAACGAAGTGGATTTCATACTCTGCTTCTTGCTCACCTTCGTCGTGAACTTCACATGTGATGTGTTGACATTCATAGCTTCTTTATTTTCAGATCTCGGTGCAAACTTGCTCCATTTTCCGACTTCTTGCTTGTCGTTCCCTTTGCGAGGTTCATAGATGGGCAGCCTTTCATTTCCAGCAGAGGCCATGCTCAATTCCATGTCATGGGCACGAGTTGCAAGTTCTTCAAATGTGCCAGGCTTGATACCTTGCAAGATGTAGCGCAACACCCAATGCATACCTTGGATGCACATCTCTATGCCAGAAGCTTCACTAAGCCTGTCTTTACAGTTGAGGCTTGCATTCCTCCAACGATTGATAAAGTCGATAACTGGTTCACTCTTCCGTTGACGAGTACTTGTGAGTTCTATCATACTCACAGTATGTCTCGTGCTATAAAAGCAATTGAGGAATTCTTGCTCTAGTTGATCCCAGTTATCAACAAATCCAGCCTCGAGGTCCGTGTACCAATCAAAAGAATTTCCTTTTAATGAGCGGACAAACTTCTTGACAAGGTAATCTCCATAAGTCCCAGCATTGTTGCATGTCTCAATGAAGTGCTCGACATGTTGCTTTGATTGCCTTTGCCATCAAATTGTTGAAATTTCAGAAGTTGATAGCCATCAGGCATCTTCAACATATTGATCCTTGAAGTGTACGGCTTTGTATAGGTAAATGAGGGCTTGGAAGCAACTTCATATTTGTTTTTTATAGTCCCTTCAATAAACTCCTTTAGTTGATTGATTGGAATCATCCCTTCCGAAGAGACTGGAATTTCCTTAGTGGATGCAACTTGTCGTGGGGGAGCATCAATCTCTTGGACTTCTGGGAGTTTGCTAGGTGCATGGGTGGATTCTTCTTCCATCAAGATTCCCACCCTATCTATTAGCTTGTCGATTCTAGTATTTGATTTTGCATGCACTTGGTCAAGCCAGCGATTGCTTCCGTCAAGTTTGCCAACTGCTCCTCCACAGATGAAGTGTTTGTTACCATGGCTTGCATGATTGTCATGGACGATGGAGAGTAGCATGGATTTTCACACAGATATATCCTTGATTGGCTCACGGTATGTGGTGCAGGTGGGGAGGATCCATCACTTGAAGCGTCATCATCTTTCTTCAAAGCAGAGTGCTTGGATCCGGAGAGGTCAAGCAGAGCAAGAGTTTTCTTGATCTTTTCAGCAAC